>JAQGCB010002638.1:0-11140 GCA_034698835.1 Protaphorura tricampata | reverse complement strand
TCTGTATATTAAACTTTCTCTTTATTGGACACATTTTGGTGCATTTTTCGAGTTCGGTATATAGAGAGTCCACTGAAATACTTGGTATTCAATCAACAGTCTAATTCTGTACTTAATTAACTATTTAATCTATTTTCTTATAATTTATAACAAATAAAAAATATATGCTGACACTTAATACTTACATGTGCTGGCATACGGAAACCTGTAATTAATTCTGGTTTAAATTAATTATGTCTGTACCTATGCCCGCTATATAGGGCAGACAAAAGTAAGAAATTCTACAATGTATTGTATATACGTACGTAAGATTAGATAGGTTTTTCATGTGCCTTGGAGTAAAGGCGCAAATTAATAGACTAGATCAATACGGTAAAAGATTTTTAGCTCATTTCTATCAATATCTGAGAAAATTCCTTCTGAAAATATTTTCTCACGTTTTATGTAGTCCAGTCCAGTCAAAGTAATCATAACAGAGTTAAATCTGAATTTCTTAAGAAATAAATAATACTGTTGCAAGGTTGCGACGCAATTGTCCTTCGAATTGACAAATGAATCATGAACAAGCATACATAATACACAATCGAACTGGAAAATTCGTCTCAAATTCCGTTCCCACGATCCGACCGTTTTGCTGATCTTTGCTGACCTTGTATGCGGTCTTCCTTCCACTCGCACTCTCTGTCTGGATGAGATTAGGTACTCGTTGTATGATGACAAATAACTTTTTGAACGATACGATAACACAGTCCTAGTAGTGCGAATTTTATTATCAAAGATTTACAAGGTAACTTTTCCAAGTGTTAGACAGAAAAAGTTTTCAGTAAGGTTGATGTAAAGCATAAGTAATACCATTAATACGAGTTGTCCCTTCTAACGCGACAACTCTATATACCTATTAGAGTATACCTATTAGGTAATTTAGGTATACTATTTTGGCATGATTAATTATTGGGAAGTAGACAATTCCATTTTTCATTGCCGCACTGCACACATTTTTTCAAATTGGCACTCTTAGGTGGGACGAGTGATTAGTTGTGTCTCTCTAACAATTTATATATTGGTTGCACGTGTTATTTTCCCAATCGGTTATTCCCAGATGGGTGTTGTCTATTTATCACCTCCAAGAGAAGTACGCTGCAATACATGGACATGGCTAACGGGGCATGTCAATTAAAATGTGCATATAAAAAAGGTTTTCAACAGTTCCTGTGTAAAAAGTTGGTAAGGACTAGTCTGATCTTAAAATTAAGGTTACACTTAAATCGGCCACCTCGTGAAATCTTAATAAAACGGTCTATTCAAATCAAAGTAAATGCCAGTGTTTTGTTTGAAGTTGACTTAGCCCCATAATTACTTCACGTTACGTACGACACACCAACAGAATTCCTATCTACTTTTTTTTCAATTTATTACAGTGACACTTTAATTATTATTGACCGCCGTAAAAATAACCGATTTCTTAGTGTAAAGATTTGAGTTACTATTCCCATTCCTGTGCTTATCTAAATGGAATCCTACATTAATTTTAAAATTTTTAGCTGACTAATTTTTATATCAAACACAGCATACAGTTAATGTGTTGAAATCTGTGGGACTAAATAAATATTCATAAAAATTCATAAAAATTCTCTAGATTACTACAGTGTGACTTTGTTGGTTTTAAAAATTTATAAACTATGGGATAAACTATTTTTTTTTATTTGGTTGTTCTCTATTTCATATCAACCAAAGTATTCTCTAGTTTTTCGCTAATATATGTTAATACAATGTTTGGATTTCTTCGTAATGAGAATGAGAGCGATTATAGTGATCCAGGAGCTTCTAATCAAACCACCAGCAGCTGCCTTACCGGTGAGATTATTTTAACGTAGTGAATTGAATTAACTACAAAAAAGGGGATATAGGATGTAGCACGATTTTCACGATACGGAAATGCTTCTAAGATTCGTTCTTTATTAAACAGAAACACGGAACATCTTCGTACGTGGATTCAAAAATATCTGGAAATATCATCTACAATTAATAACAGCACTATGTATCACAACTACTATTGTTTGCCATTTTAAAACTCAAGGAGATGTCCAAAATATACTTCGCAAATTAGACGAAAAGGATATACAAATTCAAAATCTCAAAAGTCAGATAGAAAGTTCTGGAGGAAAACATTCACGTTTAACCCGAGAAATTATTAATGATCCGGACTCCCATCCCCAACAAAAAATTCAAAATACAGGACTCATCGGCCATAATTTTAACTTTTCCGAAAATCACACGTCTAACATCATTGTCAAAAATAAAAATGGGACAGGGAGGAATAGAAAAAACAACCGGAGACTTAGGAGGACCCAAAGACAGATGAAAAAAATTCGAAGGAGATTAGACATTTGTGAAAGCCATGACTATGACCAGCGTTTGAAATCTCTTGAGGTGTTCAGAAAACAACAGTCAGGTATTTATCGGACAACTCTTAAAAAAATTCCAAAAAATTCGTCCAAATTCAACCGAGTCCAAAAATAAATTCTTACTGTAACGATTTGCTTCGTACTTTCTTTACAGGAACGAAAGTTGTCTACATAATTCCAACCGGTCCGATTGTGGACATTACATCCCTAGGACGTGAGTCTGACTCTGAGTTTGAATTTATCACTGATTAATTTGTCTTGATGAATTATTAACCCATATTGTCATTAATTCCAGTAGAACTTATCGGCCCATGGTACATTGCAAAGTCTGGGAGTCAATATGCAATCAGTGATCACATTTGGTACAATGGACTGTCTTTGGATGAAAGCAGGACATCCATCCGATTCTCAGAACCTGGACTCTTTTTAATCAATCCTCAGGTAAATTATTAGAAATGAACTATGAACCCTATACAAATGCAAACGAAACGAACACACTTTCTAACCTAAAATTACAAGGGGTCGGTATCTTCATTAGTAGTTCCGATTCCAATTTCAGAAAAGTTTATTATTTCTAACCATTACGAAATTATCTCAAATCTCAACACCACTTTAGAATAAATCGCGGCTGCTCCAAACTCTAATAGAAATAAACAGATTAAATAGACCCCCCCCCACAATCGATCGATCTCAAAAATTATGTTTGATGCGATATTTGACGATAAAAAAGACAAGAAAAAGTATGCAACGTACTTCTCACGGAGGGGGTTAAATAGACAACACTCACTTTGCCCAGCAATTTCCTCAATGCCTGCAGACGAAAAAACTCTGGAAACTTCCATGTTATCTAAATCCTCCTTGCAAGGCTTGGGAATCGAACCCCACTACAGCGAAACGGCAGCGGCTGCAGATCTAGGCTATCACTATACTAGTATGCATGCTGCAACGACCTCGCTACTAATGTAAATTAATATATGTATTGTTTTTGAAATCCAGATACACTATCATATTACACCTGGTGTTGATGAGAATCCGGGACCGATGGGATATGCGCTTTTTTGGAAGCAAAATGGGACATCACCTTCAAATGTACCCTATCGAGCTGTCCAGATTTTGCAATGTGCAGCTGCATATCCTTCAATTGTCATCCAAACATGTTCCACACAAATTACACGGTAATCTTTTTTAAAAAACTCCATAGACAGACACGGTGACTCTAAAAACCCATGCGAAAGATTATGAGCCACTTTGTACAAGTTCAGTTCAGCCAAAAAAACGATATTTTATATGAATTTTTTGCTGTTATAGGTATTTCGAGGCTGGTGATGAAATATTTCTCAAACATTCCACAAGGTCATTACCGGCTATTGAAGCGGACATTGAAGGGAAAACTTTTATCAAAATTGTGAAATACGCCGGAGAGTACGAAGATCCCTGATCTCTCTTTTAATTTATTTTTGTAAAAAAAAATTATATATACATAATTTGTAAACACAAATCAACTTCAACTGATCCGCGAGGGTACGCAACTGTAGAGTATTATTTTAAAATGTATTGCTTTCTAAATTTAATTTATGGGTTCGCCATTTTACAAAAAAAAATAAAACTGCCTATACTAAAAATATCACTGGGTGTGATTCGTGATTGAAATTGAAATGTTTCGTAAAATTTCATTATTCGAGCAGTCTTAATTTTACGTATGAATGATTTTCTAGGAAAACCATGCCATAAATACCTCTGTTCCGACATTATTCTCCACCAAAATAATTTTTCTGTTTGAGAATCACCGAATCGCATAAATTCTGATAAAAATATCTAACTATTCGATTCGAGTCAAAACTCCAATGCTGTCAATTACCCAAGAATATTTCGCCAAAATAAATTGTACCAAATTCGCATCTCTTCTCTCCTCTCATCATAATAAGAGTACAAATAGTTTTTATTTGCAAAAAATGTCAAGGAACAAATTCAAGTACAGTTAAGTCTAGCTCAGTTGTATTACTCGACGGTTCAATAAATAACTGCGTCCAATTGTTAGTCAACATTAATGAAATGACCATTTTCATTACTGAACAATTAACTTTACATCTGCGTGTACAACATGTACACTTCCACGTCCATTCTATTCCAATCCATCACATTTTAATTTATATCAATGAATTTAATCTTAATTAATAATATTGTATTTAAATAGTATATTTTTCTTCCTCAATCATCAATTAACAGCGGCATAAAGCCAAAAATTTTCTCAAAACTTCATCAAGCAAATGCAATCGCAATGTCATATTTATAGAGCATACATTCATAAATCTATCAAAAAGAAAACTACTTATTTCATCAACAAAAATTCTAAACTTAAAATCTTGAAAACAAAATGCAAATGACCTCTTTTTGTCACTGTCAAAAAAAATCAAAAAGTTCCACGTGAGCCACGGATAGGTCCACGCCCATGAGGTCTAGAACGTCTTGCACTTTGTTGTGCTGTTCCAGCCCCTCTCAATTGACGAAATCCACCACGAACAGCTGGATTACCACCTAATCCAGACTCAGACGTAACATGAAGTTGTGGAGGAACACGACCCATGGCTGGCCCACCAGTAACTCCACCCCCACGACCACGACTTGGTCTTTGAGCAGATGGAATTGAAGAGGATGAAGTGGGTTGATCCCATATGATAGGAGTTGGACGTACACGATGTTGTTGTGGAGGTAAATGTTCACCACCTTCAATCGAAGACTGTTGTGGATTAGATGGTGATGGACTTGTTGGGCGTGAAGTGGATGATGTTGTTGGTTGTTGTGGAATCAAATCAGAGGTAGATGCTCCGCCTTGATCAATTTTATCTTCATCTGAAGATGTGACAGAAGATTCTGTCCTGGTTGGTAAAAGTTGTTCACTCACTCCGTCTGTGTCCATAAACATCATATTTAAATTTAAAAAAGCCAATACAATTTTTAAAAATAACCCACATTCTAATCTAAAAAACAATGTTAGTATTTATCTGTAAAAATTCAGGGATTAAAACAAATTATGTCCACACAACGATGTAATGTAAACTTACAAGTGCAAAATACCGTCAGAAATACTGAAATTGTTACCCTGGGAATGTGATTGCTCGAATTCCTCTTGCAAAGCCACTGTCTCATTCTCTGCCTCTTGTTGTTCCATTCTTGGTGAGTCAAGTGAAGAGTCTAAAACAGATGTAATTGTGATGGACGGAACGTCAGCCGCTCCTGACCTTGGTGGAGCGTCAGAGCTACTGGGTTGTACATCATTCAATTCATCCAATACATTTCTGTCGTCTTCACCATGTTCCTCCATATCACCGTGAGGATCCACATCACCAGCCTCAGCTGTGTGAACAAAAATATGGAATTAATAAATTATTTTGTTTAAAAAAATTCATGGTTGGTACGTAATTGTTGTGTAAGAATTTTGTACCAGGAGGTGAGACTTGGGATGGCGTGGTTGGAACACTTCGTCCAGTCCCATCATCATATTGAAGCAAATCAAGTCTTGTGTCTTCCATTCCTAAAATAGGATAGAAAAAAATCCAATCAATTTAATTCAAAATTAGGCCTAAAAATCGTGTTTTCGTTCAATGAAAATATAATGTAAAATAATAATTACCAGAAGATCCAGCAGTCGTTGTATCACTCGGAGGACCAAATGTGAAGCGTCCTTGAGTTGGAACATGTGGAGAACTGACTGCTTCTGCAAAACCATCACTACGTCTTGGCACAACCAAAGTCGGAGTACTCGGGACAATGCTGTCGTCTATTTCATCTCCATAATGCTACAAAAAAATACAAAAATAATAATAAATATTTCAACTTCAAATTTACAGTAATTCCAATTTCCACTGTACCATTTGACTGTGATGTCCCATATGGGAATGAAACGTTGGAGTCAAAGGTTGTTGCCTCCCATACGACAGCACACGTTCCTGTCTCGGAGGTCTAGAAAGTGGCACTGGTCTCGCTGGACCTGAAGATGATGATGTAGGAGCCCTGGAAGTTGACATTGAAGCCTCAGATGATGTTGGACCTCTGTCTTCTTGTGCTCGTCTTGGTTCAGGTGTTTCAAGTGGATAAAATGGTACAGCTTGTCTTGGGTCTTGACCCGAAACTTCCTCACGTTCTTGTTGATGAGGTTCTACGGAATGGAGTTCAAATTATATTTGATGTTGTATTTTTTTTAAAGTAATTAATTAATTATTTCATAATTGCTTACCATCATCAATAAATAAGACATCTGCGTCTGCTTCTGCTTCTTGAGCTGAACCTCCATCCAGTGCTCTTTGCTCAGAGCCCACGAGACCACCAGCAGGTTGTTGGTTGTCAAGGCTCTCTGCTTCCTGTAGTAGAAAAAAAAAGTTTCACATAATTATAAATATTTTTACTCGATTTTCTTCAACAGTTTGTATACAATTACAGAGAATAAATATCGTAAGGAATAATTTTAATTGAAACAAAAATATTTGTGTACTATGAGATGAGATTTAAAAATGTGAACTCACTCGTCCTTCTTCTGGGTCTCCAATCATATCTTCATCTTGAATATCCTCATCAGCATCTCTGAGCATGAGTCCATCTTCATCTTCATCCTCATCTTCCTCAGGATCTTCTTCTGACTCATGTTCCTCTTCTTCTTCTTCTCCTTCCTCCTCTTCCTCCATCAATTCCTCTTCTTCTTCAACCTCTTCATCACTTTCACCTTCCTCTGGTTCTTCTTCCATTTCACCACGACCTTGTCTGCTAGGCATTATTACTCCCTGAAAATTCAATGCAATGTAATAAAAAAAAAGTAAGTTTAAGTACAGTACGTGATAAAATAAATAATTGATATTTATTGTTTTTGTAAACTTACCCGACGATAACTGTCCGCCTCAGGATCAGCATCCTCATCATCTGAGTCAATGACAATCACATCGAAATCCTCATCATCATCATCACCTCGGGCAGTTCCAGTCGTCACACTCCCCACAGCCCTTGTGTCTGAGTGTGGAACTTGTGGCTCATCTTCTTCTGAGTCTCTGTCTTGTGGGTCCTGCTCCTATGTTAACCAACCAAAAAAAAATAAAAATCGTATTCGTATTAAGAAGGTTATTTTCTATTAATCAAAAATCGTAAACAAACCTGTTGGTGAGCCATAGCCTCTGCTTCTCTTTCGACTGGGATTGGCATCGTGACACGAACTCTTTTAGTTTGTGGTTCATCTGAGGATGGCATGGATTCTTGTGAAGTTTCAACTTCTGAGTCTCTTGCTCTCTTTCCAGAAGATCCTGTCCCAGACTGAGTTGGTCTTGGGGTTGAACTAGATGTCGATGGACTTGGTTCTTCAACCCCAGAAGAACTATTATTATTTGGTTGAGTTGATCCAGCAGATTGGACTTGTGTTGACTGTTGAACATGATCTTGATGAGTGGATGAACGGATTGGAGCCACAGTTAAAACTGGTTGATGATTGGAGGGTTCTGATGAAGACACTTGCTCAGATGAATCACCCATTTCTGAGTCTTCCATCTAAAATTTAAAAAAATATAAATTAATTTATTTAGACCTTGTCCATGAGAAATACTCGTCCAGATGATGTAATTAATGACAATTATACCTTTATTTTTGAAATTAATTCAATTAAAATTACATGTAGAATTTTGAAACTAATTAATTACAATTACAAAATGCATGCGAAATTATGAAAGTAATTAAAATTCCGTAATTATAATTGACATCTAATTACAATTACAATTACGATACAAATTACAATCCCAAATACAAGTTTTACGTGTTTTTCAGCACTAACAACACCACTTTTCCTTGATACTCTAAACTAAATTCAGTTAGTGCAAAACTTCAGTAGGCAACAAACGTAAAATTGAGAAAAAAGTAATTTCAATTTTCAATTACAATTACGTAATTGTAATTTAATTATAAGTGTAATTGTAATTGCGACTAATCCAAGTCTGTGCAATGCTGCTGATACTTGACCATGCCTTACAACTGCGAATGTCAACTAATGTGTGTATTTTAATTTGCTTACTTTGCCTTTAATTTCAAATTTCACTTACGTGGGAAGTTGAAGTGGAAGGACCTTCCTGAGCTCCACCCAATGCTGCTTCACCACCTTGAGCTCCTCCACTTCCACTTGGTCCTGAACCCCCACTCGTGGCCATAGAGACTGTTCCATGACTTGGACTTGAAATCGGTGCAACTGAAGAAACAGCTTGTGTGGGTTGAACCGTCGCTTGTCTTACATTTGTTGAATTTGTTACAGTAGCCCCAACACTTGAGGTCACTGGTAAATGATGAGCTAATTGTTCAGAAGAAGATGTCCCAGATGATGTGGACGATTGATCCGGAGTAGAAGTCGACACCTGACCTTGGCTGACCGGTGCAACTACTACAGACTGTTGAACAAGGGCTTGAGATTGATCACGTTGTTGTTGTTGTTGCTGCTGTTGGGAAGAAGGTGCTTGTGACCCTTGACCTTGTTGTGGTTGTTGCTGCTGTTGTTGAGGTTGTGCCTGACCTTGACTTTGACTTGCAGTCGTCGGTGTGGCTGTCGTAGGCATGACTTTAGCTTGTCTAGGCATTGACATGGGCCGAATACTTGCCGTTGGTTGTGGTCGAGATGTTCCAGGTGGAACAACTTGTGTGACTTGTTTCGGTGAGGGAGAAGCTCCAGCAATTGGTTTAATATTTGCCTTTGGGGGTTCTGTTGGGATTTTATCCCCACCAGGTGGTTTCCCTTTCATTGTTGACCCTTGCTGTTGTTGTTGTTGTTGCTGTTGATGATGTTGTTGCTGTTGTTGTTGATTTTGCTGTTGTTGTTGTTGCTGCTGTTGAGTTTGAAGTTTAAATTGTTTCTCAAGAGCTAGGATTCTTTGTCGATTCATTTCCAAATCTTTTTTGAGTCTTTCATTTTCTTGTTCTAATTCTGTTGCACTAGTAGTGCTTGTCGTCGTCGTCCCACCGGTGGATGTCCCTTGACCTTGAGCTGTTTTTAAATCCTTATTTTCTTTTTCTAATCTCCCAAGTCTTCCATCATACTGAGATTTTAAGGCGGCAAAACGTACGGCTGACTCATCTGCATTTGTTTCAAGAGATTGTAGTCTTGCTTTACATTCATTTAATTCAGTTTCAGCATCTAATTTTTGTTGATTACAAGCACTCATTTTTTCTCTCAATGCTTTCATAGCAAGTTTTGCTCTGTCTTCACGTTGTGAACAATCCGTTTTGACTGCATCCATATCTCGTCTCAAAGTTTCAGCCTCTTCTGTGGCTTCACGGATTTTAGTTTCAAGTGCAGTGATTTCAGCTTGATGAGCTTCTTGAGATTGTTGTCTTTGTGTTTCAGTTGCTTCCGACGCTGTACTTGAGCTTGAAGCAGCAACTTCAGCAGCTTGAACGGCTTGATTCTCCAATGCAGCCTTTTCAGTTTCAAGTGTTTCTTTTTCAGCCAAAGTATCCTCGTATTGTTTCTTGTATTTACGAGCAATGTTTTTCACCTAAGTGTACAGAAATTTATATTAATTAATTTATATATTGATTGAAAACACTTGTCTCCTTTTCCTTTACGTACCTGTCGAACAGTAGACCTATGCTCCTCAATAGTTGCCAAAGTAGAAGCAAGTTCCTCCCTCACAGTTGTCAACTCTCCATCCTTCTGTGTCAATTCTGTAGTGCGCCCATTTAATTCCACACGGAGTGATTCAATTTCTTGTGTAATTCTAGCATTTTCCTGTGTCAATCCATTCTTTTCTTGTTGACTCGAATTCTGAAGATTTGTCAACTGTTGTTGAAGTACTTTGATCTGTTGAGCTTGACGAAGTCCTTCTTGTTGTTGTTTCTTGGCAGCCTCTTGAAGGCCTTGGACTTGTCTTGTCAAATTATCTTTCTCTGTTTGAAGTTTTTTCCATTCTTCTGGATTAATTTTATTACTCTTCTCCAATAGAGCTGAGGCTCTTGTTCTCCATCGAGCAGTGTCTTGTTTCAATGCAACATTTTCATTACTCAATGAATCACATTTACTTTCGAATTCCGTTGCTTTGAGTCTGAATGAAACCATTTCTTTTTCTAGGGCTGTCACCTTTGACTTTAATTCCTCAATTTCACGGAGACCAGCATCCTTTTCTTCTCTCAACATCCTAAAAATAAAAAATTATTGATTAGTGGATTGAAATTGAAACTTCTTCCTGCTTTGAAATAATTTAATCGTAAACTTACCGATTGCTGTCCGTCAGAGCACTAAGCGTTTCGACTTTTCTCAACAAATCTGCTTGTTTAGCTGATGTAATTACAGATACATGGGATTTGTCTTGTGTCTCATTTAATTTTTGTTTCACTTCTTCAAATTGTTTCTCCACAAACTTGAGTTGACTCTCCATTCTTTGCATGGCTGTTTCAGCCATTTCAGTCTTCGTGTACGCAATATCCTTCTGTCTTCTCATGTAGCGGATCAGCTGTCAAAAAATTAACCAAAAAAAGTTGTTCAGTTGCGAATTTACAAATGTTACAAAAAAATAAAATTAAAAGCAGCTGTAGCTAAATACAAGTGATACAAGTAATATAAAAATCGGTAGTATCGTAATTTGTATGAAAAAAATTTGAGAACTCTTTAATAATGGTGTAAAAAATTAGAAATAGAAAGAAATAGAAAGAAAAAAAATCTCATTGAAAATTTATAATTACCTGCATCCATTGTTCTGAAGTCTTTTTCTCTTGATCTGATT
>JAQGCB010002637.1:0-11146 GCA_034698835.1 Protaphorura tricampata | reverse complement strand
ATACTATGAAATTTTCTAAGGATTTTCTTAGGCCCTTAAGAAAGGACCCTGGTCGATCTATAAGTCTCGCCTAGAAAGAAAGCACACATGCACATGTGCAGATTGCAGATGCACGAGTCCAACGGATCGATCCGATCCCAGCAGATTTGAACTGGGGTCACCGGGAGTCGGATACAAAGGGTATTTATCACAAACCAATGTGTGTACATCTAATGTAATATAATTTTCAAACGGAGCACGCATGTTGTGTGTTGAACCAGTATGGTATGGTTTCGTCTGCGTGAGCCCTTGAAGGGATAACACGGGCCGACCGACTTTATCTTTATTTTATTTTCCAGGTAGGGCATTCAGGGTAAAACGTTAACATTGTTGACGGCTCGTTGCTAAGCAACGGGCAACAGGGAACCCAACACAAAATCATCATCTAATGTTATAAGATCACTTTGAACTCTAACGAGCATGCAGCCCTGGCAGGGTTTCTCAAGAAAATACCGACAGAGTCCATTCCAGAGTCGATTTGAACTCCTAATATGGTCCTGGTCCTGGTCCTGGCATTATAGCCCATTATTCCTCACCGTCTTATTCAAACTCGTGTAAATCGTAAATGTAAAAGTAAAAGGTAAAAAAAGGTAAGGTATGCTGTAGTTTCTGTTCACAATGCACCGGTACATTGTAAGAAAGCCCCTTTAGGTGTCCATCTTAAAAGTTAAGCTACAATTTATTCTCATTTTTTTGTGTACTGTACAAGTCTACATTCTCCAGTCAAATGTCTTTGTCTCCTATTTTTTTTAACACAAGGACCGGGACCGACAGACCAAGCAGGGCCACACACATTGATAGTGTTTCAATTTCAATTTCATGTCTTACCTTTATGTTAGCGTTTGAGCCTACAGACTCAACATTTTTAGATGAAAATAAACATGTTTTTCTCATGGATGAGGTAAATAGACAACACGAGTGATTCTGTGGCACCCCAAGCGGAGGACACATGCAATTACGTACAAATAAAAAAATGTGCATGTGTTTTGTCATTTTCGGTAGAAAAATTCTAGCTGATTCTATAACTTAATTCTTTTCCCAAATTACATCATAAACAAAACGTATAATGAGTGATCCATGACAAGATGCAATAATTGTCTTGTCACTGTCACTACTCACTGAGCTGCCACGTGATTTGGATTTGCAATGCAATTCCATTGCAATATAGATACAATTAACGACGACCATGACATTCGCAATTTTTTCACATTGGGTATGCAGAAAATATTATATGACCGCGCGAGAACGAACTATATTGCATAGCATACTTGCTAGCAAATACAGAAGTCATCAGACAACAATCCACTATTCATCTCATCATCCACTCCACAAATTACGTCGGCATAATTTACCTCACTATTTTTTTATGTCAATTTATTTACTAGCTTTAGCTATGGCTTAACTCCTTTGTTTTCTGTCTTCCTCCATCACCTTTATAACTATAGACATGAAGTAACGTAACCGTAACGAATAGGAACTCATACAGCTACGGCTACATTGTACATATCATGGTGTAAATAAAAGAATGCACGTACATTGAATAACATGGAATGAAGGTCTGAAGGTGAAATTTGAGCCCTTGAACTTTCATTGAGGCCATTCCGCTGCTCTGGCTCACCCCAGTGTCCTAGACTTTTAATCTGCTCATTCAACTTACAGACCCATGTTGTAAAAGTTAACTCCTTCTCCAAATATGTACTGTACAGCTGCGCCTTAGGCAAAACAAATATTTTTTATTGTTATTAAATTATATGCATTAATTCGATTACAATCAGTCACAAGTCGTGGTAATCTGGTAATTCATGGACCAGTATTTTCGAACATTCAGATCATTTGGAATATTTGGCCTAGGGAAGGTACCCCATGTAGTAAAGAAATGCTTTGATTGCAAAATCATTATTCCAAGCATTTTTTGTGTGCGTTGTCCCCGAATTATAATAAATACATTATCCTGATGTACCTATTAAAGGTCAATTTATATTAGTGGCTGGGCTGGGGTTAATAATCGGTAAAATCTTGTACACGAAGAAAGCGCACGAGCCAGAGCCTAAAAGACAATTTGAAAACACGTACCACCGAGTCGTAAAACCAAAATACATTTTGAAGACAAATCCTCATGAATTATTTGTCTAAGCAAATAGTCGTGGACCCTCCAATTTCTTGTCTTTGTTTCATTAACCTCAGCCAAGTTGTCACCGATCAATAGGATGCACAGTCGTGTCGCGTTCGCGTCCATATGTCCCATTCGTATCCATAGACATAAGATACCTGTTAAGGGTGCTTCATAATTATTTACCTCAAATCAATAATTAAAGTTGCATTCTCTGGCAATATCGGTGTTTGACTGTGTTGTTTTGGTATGAATCACCCTGTACGTTTTGTGTCTACTGCAGTGCAGCTGCACTATGCATCCATTTGAACCTTGAATCCTTGAATTTGAATTTGAGAGTCAATTGTGGTTGAATTGACTGAGGACAAAAACGAATAGAAATAAATACTTAAAATGACAATTTTCCTGTATACATGGACTTCAACTTCGACTTGGACCTGAACCCCCTGAGAGACATGACACGTTGGCAATAAAAAATGCACGTAAACGTAACTCCCTTTGTCCAACTGCAAAAAACTTGGGATCGTAAAATAACGAATGAGTCATAAAAATATTAAAATTAGAGAACATTGCATTGCGCAATCAATTCAAATGGCATGGCGGGGTCACGCTTTGTCCAATCCATGCAGTTAGTCTCCTGGCCGTTATTGTGTAATTCACGCTGCACTTTTTTTATTTTAATTTTAATTTTAAATCTCCTTTGTCCAAAGTCAGCCAGTAAAGTTCAAAATGCACAAGCTAAAGTTAATACGCGACTTCGCTTGCAGTTTTTTTTAAAAAATATTCTCGTGCCAAATTGGATGACAAATTGGAATCTGTACATAAAAATCGCTGCCCTTCATATAAAAAAAACGTTAACCTAATGTGTTAGTTTTATTTCATTCCATTTCATTGGAAATATTCCTTGAGTTTTTATCAATTCAAGTAGGTACTTCCTTCCCGGACGACACAGAAATTGAACAGTATGTGATATTGATACTAATACTCTCCTCTGTGATGCGATAACCTCAAATTAAATTTGTTCACGAGTACATGTACTACAAACGTACTTGTGTGCTGCTCATGCATACTGAATACTGAAAATGGACGTATTATGGATGGATGATAAATAATGAGGAAAGCACACACAGAAATTCATACAAAATATCCTATAGTATGAGTCATTATGCATTAGACAAATAGGTTGCCTTGCCACTGACGATGCCACGTAAGGATTATACGTATACCTGTACCCGACATTAATCTTTATAGGGTGGACTAGTACTAGGAGACTAGGAATAGTTAGAAAAATTGCAAGCTTGGCAATCAGAAAAAATAATGACTGACTGGGGTGACTCCGTGACTCTCTGGAGCTAAAGCTAAGATGATATTAAGTGAAACTGCGTATTTGCCCTGCCATGGATAGATTTTTTGTTTTTGGCTGTGGCTTTGCTTGACTCAAATCCATGAATCGTACATTTTCTGGGAATAGGAAATTGTAAATGATCATCGATCCTCCATTCTATGCTACGTGGAATCCCTAAAGGATTAGGATTCCGGATAAAAACCACTCTCATTCTCATTGCACTGCAATGCATACGACGAATCAATTACTTTTAATATGAAAACTAGATCGATTGAGAAAATGACACCATGAGACTTAGACCGTTTTCGATTCTAGAATTGTTTACAACATTTCAGCCAAGATTTTCTGTTGAAGCCACTAGAGTACAAAGAGCAGATGTGGCGTAATATTTGAAGATGACAGTGGAATTTTTGTTTCTGATGTAATTAGCACGAGAAATTTGATATAACAATCAACAATTGGAACTAAAGATGAAGTCTTCTGAACAAAAACAGATCTGTTGACGGGACGGATCTCTGTTACACCTGGTACATATGATATCTAACCAAAATTCCCATTAAAATTAACGATGTGATTAAATAATTCCTACCTACGCATTAATTTGATTGTTTTCTCTGCGAAATTGCCATAATTGCGTATTTGCGTCGCAGCAAACTTCGCATCCTTAAAATTTTCTTTGTTCTTTACGGCAAGGCGGCCCAGACAAAGAAAGAAAATAATCTTAAAGCTAAAAAACAAACTAACAAATTTTCCAGGAAAAATAAAAGATTTTCCAGGAAGAGTTACCTAAGGGAGTGAAATTTTCTACGAAATATTTCCACGAAGCCAAAACAGAAAATAGTAAGTTTAGCCAGTTGAAACTCCCACGCTCACGTAACGTTGACGAAACACGAAAAGTAAGCTTAAAAGTATTCCAATTTCTGGCCAAAAAGTTTTATCAAACTCAAAACGTTTTTCGAATGTTTTCACCAGCAATGCTATGCTCGATAAGATTACGCCGTTCATGTACAGAATTAGTCATTTTTCAAGTGTCATGGTCACGAGTATGAACGTTTCGTCGACTTATCTTTTATTTTAAGACACCTCATTATAATTACATTGGCCAGTCACTGAGATTTAAGTGGAATCTGCCTGGAAGCATGTATATATTTCAAAATTTTCTAACACACTCTACCAATTTATCTGACAACAAATTGGTCATGCATAATTTGACGTTCTCTGCTTGATGTCTGAATCGAAAAGCGTACTTATGGCTTATGGGTTAGGTTTCATTGTGAGTACAGAACTTGCGAAATTCGATAGGCTAGAATGGTCAATGCATATGGACTTTTATATTTGTGTATGGCAATGGCACGTGTGCATCAAAATATTTTGACTCTGGAATCTATCTGTAGAATGTAAAAGAAATTTTATCCTCAGAGTTCCACTTCCAACTCCAGTCCAGTAGTCTCATGGGTGGATCAGGCAATCTTCTTGTTTGTAGTGTTATTTATATGTATGGAATGTCTATGTCTGCTGTATAAGTTATCCAGTTTTATCTGGTTTGTTTTATATTTGTTTGTGATTTTCCTGTCCATCATTCATCGTTTCATTCCATCCAGTGTAGTCAGTGTAGTGCATATGCATGTATGCATAGGAAGAAATAAATAATAAATGGGCTGCGACTGCTTCCTTAATGAAATCGACATGTCGGCGTCATACAAAAATACGAACGTACGTTTTACGTAGACATGTCAAATAAATTTCCCATAATAATGTATGAGCACGTTTATTTTTAATAAGTAAGAGTGAAATGAAACACATGGAATGAAGTGCAAAGGTCAGTGACATTCTTAGTTATGTAGTAGAAGAAGTTTGAGTCTATGGATTTTATCTTACCTGGAGGTTGAGGTTGAGATTGGGCAATAATGCGGATAGGACGAAATGACCAAACACCAGCCCAGACTGACATAACGTGATCGACTCAGATGTAAATATTGATCATTTGACTCAGTCAAAATATTTTGCAATGACTATTGCCATTTTAGGGTGATCAAATATATAGTCGATGTAGTAGACTTGTAAAAAATCCACTCATTAATTGACATAGCCGAGGTTGAATCAAACATTATGTGCATTTCGTGTGTCTTCTTGTGAGTTGCTTCCCATTTGGCCTAGGAATTTATATATTAATTACGTAGTTACCCTAGATTTTCTCATACTACTAGGGGTACCTTGTTTATATTGAATGAAAAACAACGAGTGGAAAACTCTTTGAAAAGTACATGCTAAAATGCCTAACCGCGAATGTAGATTAATGTATACACATGTAATCTTAATGTGGTTAAACAGAGTGCGTTATCTCATGTAGATGTAATGTTATCACTGCGGAAGTCCCATGTCCAATGCATGCCAATGCCAGAACGTCAAACTGCCAAACAGGCCAGGCCACTATTTGGGGAAATATTGTGTAAAATCTGATGATATCAAGGCAGAAAAAAACATCCAGTCCATATTGTGCTGTATTTGTCTGAGTCTGGAATTGTAATCAATATTTCTAATTTTGGACAACCCATCACTGCAGTGCCGAGCCGACACATCACACAACACAACAGGCAGTCATAAAAAATGGTCCTGCTGAGTCGCAGATTGTTCAGGAACATTAAGTACTGTGTATATACAGAGGTACCCCAAGCCTTGCGATTATTCGTATCGTAATTCGCACTTAATATTTTTTTTATGCCCGTTTGCTGGTAATCGGCACGGCATGGTAGGCATATGCATGGTGTGTCATTAATTCATTATTATTATGTTGACTTGTTGGTTGTTTAGGTACACCGTACCGTACACACACGTAAGACTGGGATGAAGCTATGGCTATGACCAATCCGACACGACGACGATGCCATGGAATAATTACAAATGATGCAATATTGTTTCGGGTAATGAAATGTAATATCCTTTATGGTAAAAGACTGAAGGTCATATGAAGAGTCATCTCTGACTCTGACTCGGGAAAGGTACACAAATTGACAACACGAAACGTTTACACATAAATACAAATTGCGAATTGCGAAAATTCTATAATGAGGAGCAAATAGGCGTTTAGCACTAGCTAATGTGAAGACAAAAGTCGTTTTTTTTTCCTCTCGACTACATGAATAATCGAAGATGGTAAAAAAACTGTTTAAGTTTTTTAACGCTGTGGCTGTGACTGTACTCTAATGGAAATGTTTAAGGAAATTTCCGAATGCATAATTTTTGTCAATTTTGGACGTTTTAGTGGTGGTTCGACAAAGACGCTGAATAGAATGGTCCGGGGTTCGATTCCTAGGAGACGATTGTTCTAGGTCGACAAATCGACATATGAAATAAAAAAATGACGCAATACAACGCAATAATTTTCTCAATTACATGAAATATGAATTTATTAAGTCAATAATCATAGTTAATAATCATAAATAACCATTTTTCATTTTTTTTTTGTGTTATTAGGTATTTTTGATGCATTTCACTGAATACATAGTATGAAACTTGTGTTTTGTGTGTGTGAACAAATGCTTGCACGCGTGCATCTTTTTTTAGCTTTTAGTGATTGGCGTACGTAATTAATGGCTGATCTGGTCCACACATACGTACGTACATGCAGATGCACATAACGCATACAATTTTTATGAACTAATTTTAGACATTTTTTATTACGTATTTTTTATTTTTGTCACATTCAGTTCCTTTGTTTTTTTTCTGAAATGATTTTGATTTTTTTTTGTTATTTCACTGTCTGTCACCGTCATCATCTCACAAGAACATACCATGTAGTAAAATTTCTGAAAAATACGTACGTACGCACTACATAAACATCCAAAAAACGACGATATAAACATGCAATTTTTTGTATTTTTAAAATTTTTACGCAAAAACTACCAAAAATGTTTCACAATTTACGTTTACGTTTTACGTTTACGTTTTACGTTTACGTTTTACGTCGTGGTATAGCACAAAGGGTTCCACTACTAAATAATTTTAAATTCTTTCTTCATTTTATTTTCAATAAAAATCTGCATAATGTATGTACGTACTTTTTTTTCGTCATCTGTGTAGTTTTTAGAGTTAAGTTTGTTTGTTTGTTTACATAATAATAATAGATTGAAAAATAAAAATTTTCGTAGTAGTAGTAGTATGTATTTTTTTTCTCTTCAATATTGTTTGTATAATATAATATTTTTTGTTTTTGTATAATAATAAAATTCTACACAATAAATTCAAACAAAAAAAAACTAAAGACTTTCGTGTTGTAAAACATAAATAGATTCATAATTTTTTTTTCGATTAATAAAATTATTGGTTCCGTCCATTTTTAATGAGAATTTCGGGTCAGATTTGCTTACTTGTTGGAAAATTTCGAGGTCATTGACCCCAAGATCGATTCCAACAAAGACAGCAGAAATCCTACCCGTAAAATTCATTAAAAATTTCGGGATAAATACATGTAGTGTTTTCGTTTGTTTTCATTAATAATAATAATTATAAATATTCCATTAAAAACTAAATAAAACTATAGTGTATAAATTAATTCATTAATTAATAATAATAATTAATAATACTTGGATAGTGTGATCATGAATTATTTTTTTTTGTTGTCGAGGTTTATAATGGTACTATTAGTGTACGTAGTAAGCACAGGATACAATACATACAATTATTTTTATTTAGTATACGTAGGTAGTAGTAGTTAGTAGTACTGAGAAGACAAAACACGACGTGAAAAGTCTAGAAGGATTTTTTATTATTTTAATTACGTAGCAGTATTTTTGAAAAAATTTGAAATTTTGTTTGACGACCATTTATTTTTTTTGAAACTTCTTTTTTTTACTTTACGTACTTTAACATTTTCTTTCTTTTCTAAAATGTAAAACCGTTTTTAATCATCTGTTTTTATTTAAAATTATGCATGCATTTTTGCAGTTTCAGCAGTCACCTGATAGCCTTTATTGTTTGCTTCATTTTATTGATTTATTAATTTTTTTAATGTATTTATGTCACGTGATTGAATACAAATACAAATACATTGTTGTAAATGTATTGTACGTTTAGCTAAAATGGTGGGCAAGGTTGCCCGATTTTTTCTTTGTTCTAACGCTCTGTGTTTCCTTTTCTAAAAATGTACATGTATGTATGTTATGTAGTAATAATAATAGACTATAAATTTTCGTGCTATGTTATGTACTAAAATTGAGACAGCGTCCAATGACGTAACAACAATAAATTATAGCTTTTTTTTATTCCAGGTGTACGTGTACGTTAGTTTATTTTTTTTTTACTTTGTGTAGTTTGTATTGATTTACACAGGTAATTAGTTACTAATTAATATTTTATGATGTGTTTTTCTCTATTGTTTTAAATTGTTTTATTAATTTTAGTTAAAGTTTTTTCAAATCACCACTCAATTCCCCACACTCAATATCTCACTGTCTCGTTTTTCATATTATTTTTTTTACGTATAAACTTTTACGAACGAACCATTTTTTTTAAAAACGTTTTTCTTTTTCCTTCACATTTTTTCTTTACTATGCGCATGCCCTATATCTTAACCACCATTTTTTTCGACTGCTTTATTGTTTAAAAAAGTTTAGAATTTTACATTTTAATGAGCAAAATATTTCATGATTTTCTCGTAGTATTCATTTTCTCAAGTTACCCCTCTCATGTCTCAATTCACCCCTTAATTTTGAAATTCTTCACTCTTTTAATTTTTCAATTGTGCAGATACGAATCATCAGTTTTAATTAGAAGACGCAGACGCACTATTAAAATCAACACATCAATTTTCTCACACATTGATAGCTCAAAAAAGCACTGGACAATCGTACTATATATAAAATTATTTCAAAAAGCAGCAATTAAGCCCACCGAACCGCCAAGGGGCCTATTTAGCATTATAAGCAAGCAAGCAAGCCAGCACATTAGTCAAAAAATTCATTTTTTAAAAAACTTTGCATTTTTAGCATTTTAGCTATATTTTTTTTCATCAAAAAATTTTGAATCTCAACAAAACCAGCATTGGCCATTTAGTAGTAAGTAGTAGGTAAAAAAGCAGTTGGTTGGTTGGAGCTGGAGCTGGGTTTAAAAAACACGACTCCTTCTTTAATTTAATTTTTTAAGTCTCCTTGAGCATTTTAATTTTTTTTACTTAATTGTTCAAAGATTAAATATTGGAGTTTAGTTTATATTTTCTTTTAGTTTAAAAAATCAATTCATTATTTTAATTGCATAAATTGGCCCTGATATTTATTGGCGTGTACCGTTTACCCATAATAATAATCACCTCACCACCCCAACACACAGCCCTAGAAAATAAATACGTTGTGTATGTGTTCTAATGTCAAACTCTATAATATGGTACACAAAAATTAAAATAAAATCCCCATTATTATCCCACTCAAATAATTATTTGTTTAAAATACTCTCTATTAGGGAAAATACACTCGATATAATACAATAAATAGCTAAATAAAAAAATTAATAAGTCTTTCTATAAAATAATTTATCTTTTTTGCTCACGTAACCTAATTAATTAATTAATGCATTAATTAATAATAAAAAAAATTGTCCGAGGTAGTGAGTAGTTAATGAATAGTTATAACCAGTCCACACAAAATTAGTAACCATAAATAAAATTCATAAAATCTTCTTTTTTTTGTAGTAATCTTTGGGCATTTTGGAAAAAAAATAATAATAAAGGAGTAAAAGTAATAAGTCTTATCAATTTTTTTAATTGGATAGTTTTATAATTATAATAGTGGAGAATAGCATGTCACTCGTGTCATTTTGCTAAATTGCTGCGTTGCATGCATGCATTGTATGGTTGCTTTTTTTAAATAAATAATTGGATTATTTTATTGGACAACAGTGCGTGGAATGCGCCCAGGACTAAAGAAAGAAAAAATAATTTTAATTAAAGGTAAAAAATTGGAGGGGTTTTAGAATTTGGAAGTTTTTGTGCATGTTATTTTTTTAAATAGAATAAATTTTGATCTCATTTTTTCATTTGAATGATTTGTAATTTGTACTAATAAACATAGTAAGTTGTTGCATAATTCATATTCACTCCGCATTCCGGACCTCACATTTTTCATAATTCAAAAAATTTCAAAATTATTCAATCAATCAATCAATCAGTCATTTTTTAAAAAGTCTTTTCGAAAATGGGAGAGTACGTGTACGGGTACCAAGACAAAAGGTTCCCTTGTCAATATACATGCGTATGCCTCACTTAAAAATAGGAAAAATTGCAATTTCAAAAATTTTGGCAAATAAAAACTAAAGGAGTAAAATTATTATTGTTGGTATTTTCATTTGATATGACTACAAGTTATTCCATTTCATTTTTTAATGCCTTTCGAACCCCTGCCTGCCTGCCTCTGCCTGCCTGCCTAATAAATGGTTAACAACAAATCCCTACAACTAATTTATTTTTTTTAAAAAGTCTAAATATGTATCACACGGTTTTCAATTTACCAGGTTTTAGGAGGGTTCTAGTTCTTGGTCAAAAAACTACTACACAATTATATTAATTGATAAAAGTCTGGGTTAAAATTTGTTTTTGCGCATCACAATAATGGTAGAACGAACGAACGAACAAACTGGCGGCGGTAAATATAATATAATATAAT
>JAQGCB010002636.1:0-11147 GCA_034698835.1 Protaphorura tricampata | reverse complement strand
ATAGCTCTGGGGTAGAGATGACAATTCACTGATGGCATGACGGTGATTATGGAGCGGAGTGTGCGAAGTAGTAGTTTCTAAAATCATAACAAAATTAAAAGTTCATATTAATTACAAGTCAAAAAAATTAACGAGATTTTTTCTAATTAACTTTTTGGGTATTGAATTTGATTTTTTTTTGCTCAGACGCCGTGAAATTTTTGGTGGTTGTCATATATTTTAAAGTGTTTCTATACCAGTTTCTGTCCCTTTTCTGCTCCGAAACGCGATTTTGGCGAAAAAAAAGTATTCGCACTTGAATGAAACACGAGTAGTAGGAAAAGGATGGATGGGTTTTGTTAATGGAATTGGGCGTTCGTGTTTCGTTGAAAGGATCCTTGAAATCTGGATGGACCGAAGGTTTAGAATTCTTTGAAAGTCGAGTGCAGAGTGCAGTGCATTGCATTTCATAGTGGAGTCAGCACTAAAGGAGACGTTTCACGCCCAATAAATAGTGAGTTATGAATACATACATCGTCCCCTGTCATTCTCACAAGGAAGAAGACTGCACTGGTCGGATGTAAAACTCAGTCTAAAAACTCCAGGCCAGGATTTGTAGTTCTTTCCGTCTCATATTATCCAATGAACTTTATGCTAAATTACCAGTACAGTATTTAACGTATGTACGCCAGTAGTAAATATTCAATTTTTGCCCTTGTGGAGAATTTATATCATGTCATAACGTCAGCCCAGCAAAATACTACAAATATCTTTGGCATCTGAAGAATTTAAAAACTGATATCTAAATGTCGATATTTCTTTACTGATTTGACTCTAAGATTTGCACGTGAAAAATGTCCCTCGTTATCCATTCAATCCATACAAAACATTTGGTTCTATGTACACTGCGGGAAAATGTGTGACAAGATTTAAGGAATCACATGAAGGGATTGAATCAATGCAATGTAAAAGTACAAACCTCCCATCTGCTGCCATTCCTGTTGCCGCAGCCGTAGCGGTAGCCGATGCGGTTGATCATCACCATCCTCAATCCTTTTGGTTCTTTTGAGTTCAACCAAGTGTGAATCCATGGGCCCACCTTGTTCTCCCTCAAAATCCATGTGAGTATCCAAAGTATCAGGAAAATTTGGAGGAGGTCTTAGTTCTGCGTCACTCGGAGTAGTGCCAGTCCTAGAAGTACCTTCTGGCTTTTCAAAACTCAACTGTAAAGGAAAATGGAATTCAAAGGAGATGAGGAATGCAATGCAAATACATGCAGTAGAATTAGAAGATGAGCTGTGCTGAGCCGACTATTTTGAAGAGAAGGGAAGAGAAAGTTGGAGAAAGTGGTGAAAGTTTCCTGAGGGTAAAATGAATGCTCAGGGAATTGACTCCATTTGTAAACTTACTCATGGTCGCTTAACTTCATATTTCAGGCTATAAATGCATTAATCCAAGGAAATTATCACCCACTTCACTTTAGAAACTTGAGAGTTTTAATCGGGAGTAGTATAAATGCTGAGTTGACTGACTGGCAGGATGAACCGCAAATCATCACAATTCTGACAAGGAATAGTATTTTGGTGTAAAAATGAAATGGACGTACAAAAGTTTATTCTCCACACTCCATAAAAATACCAACGCTTATTTGAATGGGCTTTCTCCTGAGATTTACGACATAATTGGGTATCTTACCTTGTTAGTGATAGTGTGAGTACCTAACACTTGGCTCGTACTTTTACCACTTTCACTGATAATCCTCTCTTGAGTTCTACGGAGATCGAATCAAGTGCAAAGTTTCTAGTATAAAGTACTAAATTGTGACTTACAATATTGACTCCGGTGGCTAAGGCGATTGTGAGAATGATAAAAAATATAAAAATGCTTCTGTCTTTCCTTCGTCGAGTTAGAGCTGAAGAGAAATCGATGAGTTTTTTGGGGAAGATAGGAAATTCACTAGCCATGACGAGGAGTAGGCAAGCAGTCAAAATTACAGTTGCAATTGCGAGAGATAATATCATGATACGTCCACTGAAAAAAAATAAGAGAATTTATCTGCGTTCAGTCATCATAACATTTTGTCTCACTTCATTAGAAAAAGGCGTAGCGCAGGGTTTATTCTGCCCTCAATTGTTTCTTATTTCTAATTTGAATTTTGTCAACCGTTTTTGGCATCTCTCAAAATCAAAATTTTGTAGTCTGTCATTTCAAAAATGTGTTACTTCTTGCATACGGATATTACAAATTTTTCTATTACAACGATTACTACCAAATCAAGTTGGTAAAGAAAAGTTATCACAAGTTCAATTAAGTTAAGGAAAATCTAACACAAATTAGGACATAGAGCTGTTCAGTTTCTTCTTCATTTATTCATTAAATTGCACGTACGTAATTGACAGTTAAATCATCGCATTATTTCACATTGTATTTGATTTAGAAAGAAAAGATAGAAAAGTAGAAAACTTACGGTCGAATCATGACGGCGAGACTGGCAGCCATGAAGAACCAGATCACAAAGACGCAAAGAACGTTGGATTTGAAAGTGTCTTCTTTGAGTTGACAAAACTGAAACAAAATTAGACGTATCTTAGGTTATTCAGTTTTATTCCGTAATTTAATTAGTTCCTTAAAAATATTAATTAGTTAAAAAAAGTCACGGTTAAGGTATTTTCGAAATTCGATTAAAAGGCCCTAGCACTCTATTGACAAAGATCCCGCCGGTGAATTGCCCACATTTTTTAGATAGACGAATTTACTATGCTTCAAAATCGAATTATGAACCGTTAGTTCCCCAAAAAAATTAAAAAACTAACTGTATTATCTGAATTTCTCAACCTCGGCTTGAATCATATTTCCCGAGATGGTAAGAAAAGAAGGGATTGGGTTTGGGTCTCCCAAACCATAGCATAGATCGTAAGGTCATTTCTCATTTGTCATAATAACATTTTACCTCACACAATTTCCACGTATAACAGAAAACTCTTATGGAGACTTGTGTATATATATTGTGAATTAGGGAGGAAATAAGAAAAACGAGATGGACGACAAGTGGATTGGGTGGGTGAGTGTGAGTGACATATTTTTTGGAAAGAAATGAGGAATGGGAGATAGACAGACAGACATACGTCAGACTCGAGCTGAGGATCCTTGAAAGTGAGTTGAATGGGGTTGATAAATTGGTCTCTCATCTTTCGATTCGAATCAATCTCAATGCAATGATCCATCAAATAGTCTGTCCCATCCAATTCACTAGAATTCCAAATCATAGACCTAGAAGATGTATTTGTCCCATCATACTCTGAAGACGTCGTCTCAACTCCACCGTAGTTCACAGAACGCTCCAAATCGTATGTCTACAAATTAACAGAAAAAGGTGTGAATTTTAGCCTAAACGATTTTAACACATCTCCGGGAAAAATCATACAATAATTAGGACGCATTATTCCTAGTATTGCGTCAGAGACCCCCAAAATTTTACAAATTGTATGGGACCATGCGATACGTCATACCCCCCATTGAAGGAGTGAGTGCTTTCTCTACTACTGTGCCAAGTACGCATTAGAAAGTTTCCGCTCCGTATCTCACCGCCTAGCCTGCTCTGCACTTATTCATGATCAAGGTTGCAGTTACAAGTTACAATACAGCTTGTAAAAAATAGGGTCCTCCTTCCGTTACGACATAACAATTTTTAATGACACATTTCAGTATTAGTAGCAAGGAAGGAAGGAACGAGGGAGCAACAAAAGAAATGGATGAATGAATTTGCTTGTGTATGCAAAAATCCAAGCCTTGGCTTACAAGGGAGAGTGATTAGATGTAAAATTTAGAACGGGCGAAATTATAGATACCCGTATTTTTACACTCAAATGGAACGGATCAATCCCGAAAATACTAGGACATAAATTTTACACCTGAATTCCATCCCTCGTGAATTAATTCAGCCTTGGAAGAATTATGGTGTAGAATATAATTCAATTTGTTATACAGAATAGGGAGTGAGTGAGTGAGGCGTAATTTGGGGAAAGTAGTAGTGAAATATGTTGGCAAGTAGTCGTGGCAGTGGCAGTGGCAGTGGCACAGCCTGGTTCGGAAGAGAAATGATTAGAGAAAGTTGAGAGTTGACCTGCCACCATTTCGGACCTAGTTTTTATTACATAGCTCATACAGTTGTTGACTGCGTGCTGGCATTGGCAAACGAATGACTTACGTAGGAACGGAACGATGTCCTTATCCACTTTTCTAAATTACTATATTCTCAGTTAGACCTATCATGGTCACGGCCAGTCCGACTGACAGTGACAATGACAGCTCACAAGGGAACCTCTTCAACCGAAATTGCTGCAGAAATAATTTACATATGTACATACTTTGGCCCAATATTTTACTACATTTTCCATTATGGGTGATTTGCGTAGTCAGAATCCCCAAATATTCATTGACTTTAACTTTTTTTACTTGACTTGACTTCCGCTGCTTATTTCGTATACGGTGACCTTCATAAGGAAGAGATTAAAGTTCCGTCGCCGTTTCGGGTTATCCATTTGGAATGTTGAGTCATTTCCTTGTGAGTCATGAATGAATGGCAGGGTAAAAGGAAGTGAAAGTTGGAGCTTGAAGGATTAAACTGTGCCCGACCTGTCAACTCCTGACATGATATGAACAAGTAACTTTTCCCCCCGTTGTCTAACTCAACTCCCGGGCATTTGTATTCTTCCCACATTTCCTATTATTCTCTCCTCTTGCCCACTGCTCTGCGGTTGGGATTGAACGTACACGTACGTATGGGAGTAAAAAGAATTGAAGTCTAAAAATAAGGTGTAGGCAAAAAAAAATCCAAAGTCCAAGAAAGAAAGAAAGAAAAATGGATCTCAATAAATCAAGGCGCGACAAGTTGGAGGTTGGGAATATGGTTTGGGATATTCATGAGGGATAGAAAAAAATGTACGGCTTCATATAGTCCGCACGCGTATTAATATTGCAAAAAGGGATTGTTGACAGTAGCGCAGCGTCAACGAATTTTAGGCCATTACAAAATTCAATTGTGGCCCTACAGCACTTTACAATGTGGGTATTTTTTGGCCTCCTTGTAGGGGAGGTTCATGGAGTAGTCACAGAGAATGTAATTTCATCCCCATACAGGATTTTGATTTTTCAGACAGTTTAGTTACATCCAAATTCAGTTTATACCTTCCCAAATCCATATGATCTCATTGTTTGGCCAAATATATTTACCCGAAGTGCAGAAATGTCAATAGCTTTTTATTCTTTTTATGACCTTTTCATACTGTTCAAAAAGACAAACCGTGACCTTTTCAATACATAAAAAAACACCTCGTTAATTTAATAAATTGATATCGACGTCCTCCCCATTCCCAAAACGACACCACTATCACTGAATTGAATATACCGGACTTTCTCTAATAAGCGCCGGGTTCCAATAGACGCGGGATCTAATACAAGCCGGGTACTTTCACCGTTATGCTTATGGAGAAAGCAGGGGAAAGCAGTACCCTTTGATCTTAATTTTGTAAATAGAAGCCCGGAGCTTCTATTAGAAAATCCGGTGATTCTGAACGATAAACGCTACTGTAATGCCAAACAAAATGTTTTGAACTTATCGTTGTATTGAAAAATATTTTGAGCAGATAGACGACAAATAAGCTTTAATCTAATGTGGTCATTCTGTTAGACTACTTAGAATTAGTTCACCACCATTCCCTGGCGAATACATATCCAATACTACATTAAATATTCAAATGAAATGGTCTCAAGTACTACTTGGGCTGTATTGAAAATAACAGCTGTTTTAAAACACCACTAGTTGGAGTAATTGCGTTTTAGTGTTGAAAATATGACGCGTATGTTTTCAGGATACGTTTTCATGGCTGAATGCACAACTTTGATTTTTCCCAAAAGAAAAACCACCATTAGTATGAGAATTTTTTCTACATTTAATTTTTTTTATATTAATTTTTGGTCATTCGAAACTTACACTATTAGGACGTCCATTCCCATTCCCCTCACTACTATGAGAATGCCTTGGTGAGTTGAGCTGCTGTTGCTGCTGCCCTTGAACTTGATGTTGTGACCCACGTTCCAAATGATTCAGATTTGTCAGGGCGGATGCCAAAAGTCCAGCATTGAGAATAAGACTTGGAGCCCTAAGATTTGAGTTACCAAAAAATCCGGTTTGGACACGACCTCGATCCTTCTTCCTTGGTCTCATCGGATCGTCCCGTTTGATCAAAAAAGTTTCCACTCTGTGTTCCTATTCGATGGGAAAAAATAATGAAAAAAAAAACTTTTAAGCCTTTGGTTTTTTTTCGGATGGCTATATGTGTGTCTTTGCGTTAGCGTTCGCATTCCCGGCTTCGGATTTTTTTTTCTGGTTCCCAGTTCCCAGCATGGGCACTTTGTTGAAGGACACGTTAGAGAAAGTCTCACAAGGAAAGTTCCGTTCATGTTAAAAGCATAGTATTCTATACGCATAATTTTTTTTGTTTCATTGCTAGAAAATTTTTGGAAAATTCTCAAAATTCATGCCTAGCCCAGATTCTGCTATGGTCCTTGTGTATAAACACCCGAAAAAGTTTCCTTGCAAGTATTTTGAGACCTAGTGGAATAGTAACTCATACCTATACGATTATGCAGTAGTTCTTAGAGAGTTCTCCAATATTCTGGAGTGGGACAACTGGAGTTTTTAGTCTAGTCTGGAGTTCTACTCGTACGTACGTACTACTTCTACTTCTTAGAGCAGCTCAGCATAGTAAAACCATAAAAGTCGTGGGAATTGATTGCTCCCGTCTCCACTAACCTTCTCCAGGACAAACTTTCTCCAGTTTCTATAACTTACTACAACGTTTTATCCTCCTACCCGACTTTCTCTTCACTATCCCATCCTCAAGATCACTTTTCTTTGAGTTAAGATTACGAACTTGGTTTCGTTCCTTGATACAGTTCGGGTCTGGGTTTTCTATAGTCTCTAGTCCTGTCCTAGTGTGCGGAAGCTGTACGTACGTACGTACGTACGTATTATTTGGATAGTTTTCTCAAGTTCTGTATTTTATGCTGAACCCACAAATAAGTATTGCTCAGAAATTCTGAATGCATTTGGGGAGTGTTTTTTGGAAGTTTGTTTGAAATTGACTCCCATTTTGGATAGGTCTTGCTCTCGCTCTCGTATTATAGATTTTACTCATCAGGAATGGTCTTTCGTACATATTTGAAAATTATACAAGCCAGTCCCTGGCCCTGTGGCCATTGCTAAAGTAGGGCTGAATTACCGTATTTCCTCTAATAGAACTCCGGGCTTCTATTTACAAAATTGATGTCGAACGCTACTGCTTTCCCCTGCTTTCTCCATAAGTGTATGGGTGAAAGTACCCGACTTCTAGAGAGCCGGCGTATATTGGAGACATGCTTCAATTAAAGGAAATACGGTATGATGGTTGAATTCGTTTTTAGAAATAGTGAAGGCATTCGTGACGAATACAAAAAATAATTTTCATTCAAAAATAGAGCTAAATATACCAGGTTGCTGGATAGGATCGTTGCATATGTTGGTTTTGAACGTTTTTCATACCTACCGACGCTGTATTTTTGCTACTTTCTCGGAAATCACATTTTATGACCGATTTTTAGACATTATTTCAGGAGTTTATTGGCTTAATAAAGTATTCAGTGATTAGACGATCACATAGTCAAAAATTGGCACTCGTTCTTATTATAAGTGTAGCAGTTCATAAAAATATCCATCATTATTGATGCAATGGTTGGACAGAGTTCACACTTCACACCCAACAAAGGAATGTGGTAAGGGTGACTCGACTGAATTGTCGCTACAGTGCGCTCTATGCTTAAAAAACAAATAAACTTTTACAATCTTTTACATAAATTTTTTGAAATTATCCTAATCCTTATTTTCATTGAATGGTGTTAACCTGAGCTCCATTATTTTTGTTCGTTATCCGATTTTTTTCGAACACCTCTAATTACTAAAATATTTTAGCGCGTAGTTAAGTCGTAATTTTAGATTCTATTTTTCGCCGTTACGTAAATGCTTGAAATGTGGTTGATCTTATTATTCCCCGATTTAATCATTCTACGATAGGAGACTTTGAACTACATATCCAGAATGCAAACTGGACTTTACATCAATATGATTTTAAGTAAAGAAATTTAGATGCGAACGGTGTATTAGTGTTAGTCCAGTCACAATAATGAACTTAACAATCGTAAAATCGCTCACATTAACCAAACATTTCGTTTTCAAATTTAAAATTAAAAAAAAAACCATTCGCATGACTATTTCTAGAATGAAAACGGGAGACCCGTTTCGATGGATTCGATGGAACGAACTTCTTTTCATATTTCGATTTCGACCGTACATACATTTAGGACGATTGGCGTTGGCTTAACTAAGCATAAAAATAACCACGGAACACGGTAATCGTAAAGTGTGGAAACTTGGTCATTTCATTTAATCCAGGGCACGACCGACGAAGGGATCTTGAGAATTATGGATTAGACCTCATTCAGTTTTATATGTACTATGGACTAGGTATGTACATAGTGTCGGAGAACTAGAACTACAGAGTAAGGAGAAAGTTGTAAAAGTATTGAAGATGCTTACTTTGAGAAAGTTGTCTCGTGTTTGCCCAAATCCAGGCTCAACTTCATAGACATTTCGAAGGCACTTGAGTGTCGCTTGTGAGATGTGAACTCGCCTACGTACAATAATCGTTTCAAACATGTAATAAAACCAACATACAAGAGAAAACCATTCACATTTTCATTCAGTTCCTTTTTTTTTCTTTGCATCAGCATATTATATATTATTATTCGATAAAATTCGAATGCATGCATACAGGGTGGATAATAACTCCTTACCCATCCTTGAGTTTGCAGTTCAATGTTAGTTGTGCAGTGATTTAGTTATGAACCACCCTGTAAATCCGAACATATTTTGTCTGCATGGACGAAATCCACACACGCACTCATACAATTTTATTGTTAAAACAATTTAGCATTCACATTCTTTTTTTCTCATTAACCCATTTTGAAATTGGGCAATTCCCATTTCTATAGTGGGGATCTTATTTTTGTGCATAAGATACTATGTGTGTTAAAATCGGCATACCCAGGCACTCCCCCAGATTCCATATGATTGGCGATGTTTACATCGTGACTCCAAATGTCAAATTGCCTACAATTCATATCATTTCATATAAAAATTAATTTAAAAAAATGAAAAAAAATATATACCAAATTACCATTTACGAAGTCCTAGGACACCGCACAAGACAGACCCAGAGTGTATCCCGATTCTCATGTCTAGATTGACCTGTTTTGAAAACAAAATTACAAAATTACAAAAGAAAACTGGTAATACGTAATTAAATTCAAATGGCGATCGTAGTACGTAACTCATAGGATAAATCAGCTCATGAAGTGCTAACTCATTCGTGGTATCTTTGTTTCCAGAAACTAACTCATAAAAGTTTACAATTCTCTGGGGGAATAACATTGACACTGCACTGCACTTACACGATACAGTGTCGTCAGTGTCAACTTGGGTTAAAGACTTACGAATAAACCTGAACCTGACTTTATTCTTCCGCCCTCGGGTTTCAGTTTCGTTACCCCGAAAAAAATATTAAATCAAATCACCTGGGCCGCATTCGCATTCACATGCACATCCACGTTCATGTTGAAGATCCTACCGACGACGCGAACGCGACAATGTTTTATTTTTTGGCTCGGACGGACATACACATACATGACAATGTTTTTCTAAGGGAAGTTAGTTAAGTATTTACACTAGAAGGTTTGGGTACTCGTTCGTGGGAAGGACCAGGTTATTGCCTCAAAAAAAAAGAAAGCCGAAGAGAAAGTCTCAATAAAAGCTGACGTTGAGAGGATTTACTTGTTTGTTTTGTCGAACAAAGCGGATGGCACGAATCATGTGAAGTCCGAGTTCAACGCAACACATGGCATGATCAGATCTCGTCTCTGGCAATCCACTCACACAATAATAGCAGTCTCCAAGTAATTTGATCCTTAGACAGTTCGTCTCCTGGAATAAAATAATATTGTCAGAAAACATGAACATACATGGTAAAACTTCATGGTAAAATAAAATATCAATTCTGGGGTTTTCTTGGGTACGAATACTAACGATAAGTGTGATAAGTGCGATAGGTATTCTGTATTACATATATCTGAATACCCCCTGGGGATTTTCTCATACTAAAAATGATTCCGTGTGATTAGAGTTCCGATTTTCAGACTATGGTCTGAAATTGCCAGACGGATATGCTTAAAGACGCGTTCTCAAAAGCTAATGTGCTATAACCAATTAGGGTGCGCGGAAAATCTCTCAAAATTCGGACCCATCAATTTATGACAATCATCTTAAATGACCAATCATTCAGAATGTGTTGTCAAGAATATAAAACTAAACGAGAAGGCCATCATATTACAGTTCATTTTTTGATTTCTCATTATTAGCCTAAGTTTATCTCAGAATCTCGAGAACAGTGTCTGCTGCAGGGTTAACATTTACAACATAACAGTGTGACGGGTTACATGACCCAATATGCCAGAATGAAATAACTATTAAGAGTAAATGACATAATGACTAAAAAAAATTATATAACGAAACGTAAAGGACATTCTTGTCGTGTCGACGTTTTTGCCGTGCCACATGCAGGATGACTAATGCGAAATCCTAATTGTCAAATGCTTATAATAATTATCATTTGTCTGTATACTTAAAGCTGGATGTATGTAATTGTATGTATGAAGGTTACACGACAAGGTTATCGTATTATCACTAATGTTTACACGTGTTAGCTAACAAATAACAGGCAAAACGTACAACACTAACTCATAACATAACAAAGTTTTAGTGTTGTAGCGAGTAACGCAATTTTTCACATACATTGTGTTCAATGTTAGTGGATTTTACACTCAAATTTATTTTTCGAAACTTTTGGAAATAACGATGTCTCAAAAGTACACTTTTCTAGTTGTGCCAATCGACGCGACTGGACATTTTAACGCATGTATAGGAATTGCAGGGCAACTTCGTGATCGTGGGCATAAAGTTGTATTTGCTACACCAAACAGTTGGAAAGGTAAATTGGAAGCTCAAGGTTTTCTGGAAG
>JAQGCB010002635.1:0-11147 GCA_034698835.1 Protaphorura tricampata | reverse complement strand
TGTATAATGAACTTTCTCTTTATTGGACACATTTTGGTGCATTTTTTGAGTTCGGTATATAGAGAGTCCACTGTCCACTGTACACATTTTTTTCACAAACAACCACGGAGTCCACGCAATCCTTGGAAACCATTCAAATGTCAAACTCTAAAAGGTCTCGCCACTATGTACTCTCTTATGCCCTCTCAATTCAGAAGATCTTCGGAAACTCTTCCCACACTCATCACACTGGAATGGTCTCTCCCCGGTGTGTATTCTCTTGTGCTCAGTCAAATGGCTGCCTTGTGAGAAGCACTTCTTACACAGGTCACACGTGAAGGGTTTCTCTCCAGTGTGTGTACTCTTGTGTGAGTTCAAGGTTTGCTTTCTAGCAAAAGTTTGATTACACTCGTCACACTTAAACGGTCTCTCCCCGGTGTGTATTCTCTTGTGCTCAGTCAAATCGAAACGTTTTGAGAAGCACTTCTTACACAGGTCACACGTGAAGGGTTTCTCTCCAGTATGTGTCACCTTGTGAAAGTTCAAGTTTTGCTGTGCAACAAAAGTTTTATGGCACTCGTCACACTTAAACGGTCTCTCTCCAGTATGTAGTCTCTTATGTACGGTTAAAGCAAAGGAACTTCCGTAACTCTTCGCACACGCGTCACACTGGAACGGCTTCTTCTCTCCAGTATGTGAACCCATATGCAGGGTTAAATCACGAGATAATTGAAAACTCTTCTCACACACATCGCACTTGAACGGTTTTACCCCAGTGTGTCTCCACTTGTGGCAGTACAAATAATGCTTTGAAGCAAAGGATTTATGGCACTCGCCACACTTGAACGGTTTCTCGCCAGTATGTATTCTATTATGCACAGTCAACTCATGATTGTTTTGGAAAGTCTTCTCACACTCATCACATTTGAATGGCTTCTCCCTCACCCCAGTATGTGTTCTCTTATGTAGGATCAAGTCACGAGGCCTTGCAAAACTCTTCTCACACACGTCACATTTGAATGGTTTCTCCCCCGTGTGTACTAATTTGTGCTGAATCAAATGACCGTTTGTTGAGAAACACTTCCCACACACGTCACAGCTGAACGGTTTCTCTCGACTACTATGTATACTTTTGTGTCTAGCAAATGCATTGGACGAATTGAAGCTCTTTTCACATTCCTCACATTTATATTGTATTGTCTGCTCATCCTTATGATTTTTATTTCCAGGAGGGTTCCGCTTCTGTACAGAACGAATTCCTGGCAACTTGTGTTTGACTTGTCCCACTTTCTGAGAGACCACAACAGATTTGATTATTTTTTGTGTCACAAGAGCTGGTGCCGTGAGAAGTAGGTTTCTATTACTTCCTATATTTATTATTGGCGGAACATTGTGGTGTTCTTCGTTCAAAGAATGGTTCATTCTCTCAGAGGCTGAGGCTGATGACTGATCAAACTCAACCTCAAGTGGATCGATGTAGAGGGGGTCCTTCACAGGTTGGTAAACTGCATGGGTTGTCCTAACATGTTTGCTTAATTTTAGGATGTACTTCTCACAAGTCACACACCCCCGTTCACACTTGAGAAGGTCAAGGTATAATTCATGTAGGTCAGTCTGCTCAGACTTGACGGACACGCCACAGTCAACGATGTTAGAATTCCACGATGTAACTAATTGGTCACCTTCACGGTCAAATTCACGGTGATACGAAGCATCTGAGTTTAACATGTGCTCGTAGCCAACTTCCTCATACTTGATATCAATATTATCACCAGTAGGTAGAGAATGAGTCTCAAATAGGGGCTCTTGCATGAATTCCTCAGCTACTTTGGTTTCCGAGTTTGGATCGTCCTTTTCAACTTCATCTTTAATAGTCCCAATAGAGCTCCAACTCCAAATCATGTTTTCAGCCAAACTGACTGTGTCAATTTTGTCCGCCTCAGAAATAGGATCATGGGATGATGATGACATAAGTGACCCACTCATTATGCTCTTATATTTGGTTAAATCTGAAATTAATAAAATTCCCATTTCAAACATTAAGATATTGTTATTTTATACACGTTTCAACTATTTTTTAACGATTTGGACTGAGAAGATTTTTACCCATCTATTAAAACGCGTGCATTAGACTGTAAATACTGAAAAATACATTATCTGAAAAAAAAGCTTAAATATGAAATGACAGTCAATTTAGTTCGTGCAATTTATTCATTTTACCCAGATACTGCTAAATATTTCTATATAAAGAGCTTTGTCGTCATTGTCGTTCATGCACGCACTCATGCATGTCTTACCCCGATCTAAATTGACTGGAAAACATAACGAGTTCCCAATCGTGTTTTTGAATCACCAATGAAATATTTCCAAGCCGATCAAAAAATTACAGACATTACAAATATATTTACTGCCTGTTCAGATTGTCAGATTGTACCAACCTAGGAAAATCATATGAATGAAGTTAACTCAACCTAAACCAATTTAATTTAAAAAGTATTTAGGTTAGTTCAAATAATTTTGTATTACCTATAGCTATGCCAATGGCGCCAGTCCGACCTCTTTAGGTAAGGATTTTATAATGTAATTTAACCTGAAAGAAATAAACGGCATACTTGTTATCTCCATAGTATTGTGAGACTTAGTCTCCTAATTTAAAAATTTCATCGTGGGCTAATAAACCCATATCTGGCCTGTAAAACGGCTATCAATATTTCGTAGACAAATTAATTGCACTCCTTTACTGGAATTAAAATTGTAATAGAAAAATGTACAAAAAAGTATATACAAAAACAAAGCAAACAAACACAATGGGTTGGACAGTACCGAATTTCGACCTTGACATTTTAAAAAACTTCTGAACGACCACTACCCTAGACCCTAATTAATTACTAAATTAACGATTAATTCAAATTGCAAAAATTTGAGACAAAAACTGCGTTCTCCTACAGACCTTGAACTTGAACTCAAAGTGAAGTTCCCCGAGTTTAACAACTAACAAAGATGTTAGGGTACGAATTGTGATTAATTAATGTCAAGTCAAGTCCAAATTAAAAAAGCGGTAGTAACTGTACAAAAAAAAGACTCCAGAAATTCTTCAAAATTCCAGATTGTCTTTCTTAATATTTCAGTCCGAATGTTTTAGATTTGTATGCAGTTCCCGCTTGTTCAATCCACCCAGAATATGAGTGTGTGTGAACTGAACGGGGCCATTTGACAAGGCAAGGGAACTTGGATAGACAAGAATTTTTGTTGTGGAATTTTACTATTTACTAACATTCAAAACCTTACAACTTTTGTCGTGCTTGAGAAGAATGGTGTAATTTTTTTATTGTTTTTTTTTGCCAACCAAAATATCTACAAGGGCAAACGGAAAGGGTGGCTTAATTCATTTCATCACTTTGGACATAAGAGTAAATTGCTCTTCACCATATATGCCGTACGGGTATAAACAGAACGGATCAAAAATTCAAGTACTTTCTTGAACCTTAGATCATTGGCACATTAGTTTTAATTGTGATGGATAGCCGCCTAATCCTAAATAGTCATGACTTAAAGAAATTGTAGTGTCACAATTACATTTGATTCCACACAATGATAAACGGAGTGAGCATAATATGTGTGTACTAATTACGAACCATTTTTGCTGTACTTGAAAATTGACACAATGCATGACTGACTGTTGACGTTTGCATGATTCGTATTGCGTAATCTAGTATAGCAGTTCCATGTGCCATGTAATTCATTAAAAAATTAGCCATTAGTTTGTATAACGAAATGTAAAGTATTATTGTAGTCGGCAGTTTCGGTTGGCCTTTGCATTGTATTGGAGAGCACATGACAATTTCCTTCTTAATAAAACTAACAGCAAGAAAACGCCTGTTGTGCTTCCAGTAAAGCCAACTTGGAAGTCATTTTAGACCAACCCTTATCAAAATCACTGACACTGCTGGATACTCCGTTATATCTCTTTTCACCGACGACTGAATAATTTGTACGAGTATAAAATGTTTGAACTAAAATGTATTAAAAGACTACTCATTTTAGTAAAATAATAAATACGAATACAAAAAGGGGTAAAATGCACACTCAACATAAATTATTATGACGCACACACAGACACACAAACAACACACCACACACCCTTCCCTTACGTAATTTATTTGAATTGAGTAATGCCGATGTCCATGTCACTATTCAGCTCAGTAGTTCCAGGAATGCTTTAATCCTTTTTCTTTTGAATTGTTGAATTAAAATTCCGAATATAAACAAACACAACACAGTGACAGTCACAATTTCACGCGAAGCACCCTGTCTGTGTATTATATCTATCCTCTATCTCTCCACATTATTTATGTGCACAATGCGTGGACCCCGAAAAAAGGGGTTTCCCCTTGTTTTCAACTTAACTGGCCACTGTATTCGAAAAATAGTTTAGGGGTCAAACGGAGAATGATTTTGGGAAACCTTAGTTGACATTCTTGCCACCACCGCTCTGTTGGATTTACCACCTAGTGACATTGGATTGAATCCTAATTTTCATTCTGGACCAGTCGTCGGATATGTCATTGAAGGAGAATTTATTTTCCAGGTCGTCATAAATTGTCTCATCTATGTGAATTTACCATATTTATTGAAGACTCACTGAGTACTGCCTCCTCATTCTTCGTTGAACTTTGACCTTGATAATTCCAAAAGAATTTATATCATTTTCATTACCAGGTGAATGATGAGAGACCTCGAATCATATCTGCCGGAAGTAGGTGAATGATGAGAGACCTCGAATCATATCTGCCGGAAGTGCTTTCTACGAGAAACATGGGGATATGCATGTTTGGTCTGCAAATGCGTCTGATACAAAGCCATGCAAAGTTGCACCGACCGTCATTGGTCATGCCGGGGAACCTCCTACTACATACGTGGAGAATTACCCACGTGTATCTCAAAAAGAAGCTCTAGCCGTAGCTCTCAAGGGACAACAAAAAATGGATTTATTTGTAATCAGTGCTAAAATGCCCCAAACATTGTTTCAATTACAAAGTAATTTTTTTTTCAATTTGTAAAGTATAGTACGGACAACTCTTGTGAAGGTCGCAACCCGGGGCGAGTTAATGTTTTACTGTTAGAAGTAAGTAAAATTGATGTCGATTTGTGTCAGTCCTGAGAGAATGGAATGACTAACAAAAACAGGAGTAGGATTCAGGATTGTACATATTTGGTCCAAGTGAATCAAGTTTGACGACAAAGGGAGTTCCACGCTTCCACAATGAAATGATATAGGCATTGCGGAAATTATAATTTGGCACCTTGTGGTCTGGTGATCGCATTGACCAATAGTACTCATAGAATCTGTGTGCGTCCAAAATATCTGTCTGCCTTCTTGGGAATATCAGTAAAATCAGTACGGACAAATACTTGATTGTGGTTCTTTGAAACGCCATGTACTGCTGAGGTCTCTCTCTGTCGATCTTGTTGAATCTTGCATTCTTTCTCAAATTGAACATGGCAGAATCTGAAGCTATGAGTGCCACGGGTAGATGAAATTCGCTCAATTCGGACTTCTCAAACATGATTATTTGAATGAAAGATTCTTGGTAAATCGTCACAAGTTGGCTTATTTCCATAGTTGTTTGATTGTAAGCAGCACTGGTGTCAGCCAGAATAATGACTAGTCCGACGTGAAGTATAATTAGGACTATGGAACTTTCTAAACCTTTCAAGCCGCGTCCTTTCGTACAAGCGATTTTGGGGTGAAATACAAACTCACTTTATTTTATCACTTTCTAACTTAAAAATGAATTCGTAACGTTTCAGAGAGATTACGAAACTATATTTTTAATTTCAAGAACCTATGAAGAATATTTGTTATTGTTTGATTCTTCGAACCCCACGAGTTGCTTATTGTGTACGTTTGGTTGTGAGACGACTTTGATGAAGAGACTGAGAAGCTTTCTGTAAAATTCATTTGAATTGATCGTAAATTGTGGGCCGATGATATAAATGTATAGCTTCGAACGCATTCAGTCGGAGAGACTGGTTGCGGACCAATTTTAAGTAAGTATGTATACATATCGAAGGCTGTGCACGAATAGCCGAAAATATTATGCCTGACTGGACAGACGGGATCCGTTCTATTCGGCATTGCCAATTAACTTTAAAACAAAATATAATTTACATACATACAACAACAACCTAAAAATTATCTTCTACCAGAATTTATATCCACACTTACAATACAGACACATTTGGACTAAGAATACTCAGTAATTATATTGTTACAACTATCACGAGTGAACATGTTGTACACGTGTCCTGGTCCAATATCTACGCATGGTAGACACAAAAAGTCTTACTTTACAAGTAACAATGAAACACCTGACTTTGATAAAATTCCATATCTGGAGGTATGACTCCAGGATAAGTACGATTAAACAGACTAATAAAAATAGAGTATAAACAGCTAATAAACCTGTTAATTTAGTTTTTATGCTAGAACTAAACAAATTGTCATGTTCCTTGGATATGATAGACATTCTCTGCAACCGCAGAGTATACGTAAGGTATTCATACGCAGCTATAGGAATTCCAGATGCTGAAATCCAGAGACCAATGCTATGTAAATGTGCGTCGCCGTCTGGTACCCTATTCAAATTTCTAATTGTCCCTTTCTTGTATTGAGCTACATTGTATTTAGTCAAAATATTCTCTCTGCCGAAATATACGGCTTCTTGGGTTTTGAAGGCTTTCAGCTCCAAAAGTCTGACCCCAAACATTTCTGCTCGAGTTACGTAGACTGTTTGATTGCATTTCCTAATTTCTTTAAATGTATCACGAGACTCGGTGTTTGGAAGAAAACAAAAACCCTTGTGCAGAAGTCTTCGGATTCCAGAAAATAGGCTTAAATCTTTCCTCAGTTTTGTGTATTCGTTCGACTGGTTCACATCATGTAGGATAGATGACATCAAATGAATTTCATAGTCTATTCCCTCATTCAGTCCAGAGGAGTAGTGAAACTCGACAGAGTCTGGTGAGTGACACGGAAAATCTCGTGGAGGGCTGCGCGAAAGACGGATAGGGTCAATATTTGTAATCCATCGGAAATCTGCCAATATATTGTAATCATGTTGAACAACATCATTAAATGTTTTCAATCCTTCCCATTGGATTGGCGCAGTCAATTTTGTTGTCAGAACGCCTTTGTAACCATTCGTGATGACAATACTCATGAGAAGAAATGGTCCCAGAAATATTGTGATTCCAACTGATTTCCTTAATGCACGACTTGCAGAAAATGGTTGTTCGAAGAGTAGAGTCATTGCAATTGAGACAACAAATGGAAGGCCTTCTGAATAAATAAGACTCCAACCTGTTATTTTAGCACTGAGTCCTAGGATTATGAACAAAAGAGATAGAATGAACATCCATGTCCATCCATCGTACGGGGTGATGTAGTCCCGTATCCAATCCTTATTCTGATTTGCACCGTCACATGTCATGAAATTATACGCCGTAGTATAAAAATAAACTTGGTTGTGTAGCAGGGCCGGTGCATGTACTTTGGCGTCTTCCAGTGAAATTATGATCGTTTCATCCTTGAGCTTTCCCCGACTTCCACATTTAACTTTCTTGAGAGGAATGTTGGAGATTAGGAGTGACGCATTAGAATCTTGGCTCCCCAATGCGTCAACCAACATCATACTGTTATAATCGATATTGTTAATATTAACCCTCTCTTGAAGTTCACTCATTGTAAGAAAACTTCCGCAATAGAAGTCATCCTGCCCGACATCTGTTTCTAACCAATACACAGTGCGACATTTTTGTTTAGTCAACGTTTTCAACCATTCGGCAGTAAACTTCGATGTAATGTCACCAACTGCTGAAACTCTTCTTTGATTTGTAATTAAGCAAGGAAAAACTGTGTCGATTTGTGTCATTCGTGAGAGAACGGAGTGACTAATAAATACAGGTGTAGCTCTGTACATAGTTGGTTCAATTCTTGACAGTTTGAAAAAATTTGAGTTTGGGATTTCGCGCTTCCATAAGGATATGATTTGGGCATTACGATAGTTGTAATTTAGGTCGTCGGGGTCTTCTGCACTCATGGACCAATAATACTCGTAGAATTTATAGGCGTCCAAAATATCTGTTTCCCTCTTCGGGAATATAAGTATAATCAGTACAGACAAATACTTGATTGTGCTGAGTTGAAACCCCGTGTATTGCTGAGATCTCCATCCATGATTTTCATTAAATCTTGAAACACTTCGCAAATTGAACATTTGAGAATCTGAGTCTGTGAGTTCTACTGGGAGATAAAGTTCACCAAGTTCTGACTTTTCAAACATGATGATTTGAATATATGATTTTTTGAAATTCTGCGCAAGCTGGTTTATTTCCACAGTTGGTTGATTGTGAGAAGCAATAGGGTATGAAAAAACCATGACTAGTATTATAGGAATAGCAATTCCGACTGTCAAACTATCGAAACTTTTCATGTTGAGCCCTTTTTTAGTCCAAATAATTTTCGTCACTAAAATTTAGCGCATTGTAAAGAGTGGTTTTGTTTCAATTTCTTTGTGTGTACAATCCGGGTTATTTTTATGTTACCTAGTTTTTGGTTTAATTCGTAACTCAACTAGAATCGCTATGACGGTTGATTGGTGTTTGTACGGTCATATGTACGGTTAGGCTGATTTTTTGTAGACCTTCAAAAGCTTTCTCTATAATTGATTTGAATCAATAGTAAAGAAGCCCAGGTACAACTGTGGATGTGATCAATTGGAGCGAGTGAAACATATTGAAATAAGTACCTGTGTTGCATGTCGTGTACAAAATACACAAAACAAATATTCTACATAGTCGTAAAATGTTATTGATATTCTAGCAAGGGAGAGCTGTGACCTGACTACGACAACCTTGATACGCCAAACGCCATATTTTAGGAAGCCGATGTGATTTGACCATTCCTCAGCCAATGCACATGGTTACATGTATTGGACTTAATTTCGAAGATTCGTAATTTAAACCTGAAAAATTCGACGATACATTATTCAGGGCTAGGCAGGGCACCCGAAAAAATTTGGTGTGTCAAGGCCCTGGTAGTCAGGCCACGGCTACTCCCTCTCAGTTCGTTCAAAGATGAAAAGTGTGTGCCATGTGTGACATTTTTTCAATTGGATTTGATATTACCTATTTACAACTAGTTACTTATTTTCTCTCATACTATCTTTACCCTAGAAGAAGTTCACATTGAGCTGTTGTGAGACACACGAAACGGATATCTCAGCATAAATAAGGCATAAATAATACGCTTGACATGGTATGGTCACCATAATGCTAGTAAACAATTTGAAGAAGTAACACCATGAAATGAGAATGAGCCACTATGAAAATACTATTGCTTTTGTCTTTGGCAATTTAAAAATATTGGTCGTGTTTTTAGGTATCGAGTTTTACATAGAGATAATGGAGAACCAAGAGTGCTTGCAACTCCGTATGAATGTCTTACAAAGTTATTATTTGACTAAACAAAGCGTTCGTTAACAGCACAAACTTTTCTAAAGGAACCATCCCGAAAATCCTAATCATTCCAGATTCGTTAATACACAGGGAACGTACGGACCCATCACGAGCATGAAAAGCCTGCACCATTCCCATCTGCATAATAGCAAGTCCAAATCCGACAGGATTATCGGGATAGTTCCTTAACAAAAGTTGCTCAGAAAGTCTTGGCTTTCTGAGGGCTACAACGCGCAACGTATAAAAACTCCAGCCAATGCAATTATTAAAGAATATAGTGCAGTGTTTTATTTTTACGTACACGCAAGCACGGCATGAAAGCAAGCGGTTTATGAAGGACAAACAGAAAGGGTGAGTTAATTCACTTCAATCAACATAACATCGACATAAAAATAAATTCCCCTCCAAAATATCAAGTCGTGTATTACATGCCGTACGAACTTGAACAGAATAAATGTCAAATTCAAGTACATTGTTAATCATTTGATCGCCCCCGACTTTTGTTTTATTTGTAACAGAATACCGCCTAGTCCTAAACAGTCATGAGTTAAAAAATTTGCAATGTCACTAAAGTTAATTGCAGGCAAGGCCAAACTGAGTGTGCATAATTTGTACGAGTATGTACCAAGCACCAACTACCAAGTACGGACCAATTTACTGTACTTGAAACTTGACACAATGCATGACTGACTGTTGACGTTTCATGATTTTTATTACATAATGTACACAGTATAGCAGTTCCAGTTCATTACATGCGTTATGTAAACTATTTGTAACTTAGGCCTGAGTTTACATAATGGTGAAGTAGAGTAAAGTATAAATTGTACGTACCAGTCTGCAGTTAGTGTTATTGAAGGACACAGACAGCATACAGACACCGGCACATTACTACACCAATTATTATACAACACACACATTACACGACACAACTCAGGTTAGAAAAATTACTATAAATTCTTGATATAAAATGATTGTACAATTCCCTTTAAAAAATACTGTGTTTTGTTTAGAATAACAATATTAACAAAATGTCCAAACAAGAAGAGACATGTTGTGCATCCAGTAAAGCTAACTTGGAAGTCCTTTTGGAACAACCCTTAGTTGCACCAGTAACGGATGTTCTTGTAACTGCTGTTCTGTTGGATTTTCCACCTGGTGATATTGGTGCACCTCCACATTTTCATTCTGGTCCAGTCGTCGGCTATGTTATCGAAGGAGAATTTCTTTTCCAGGTGAGTCATTAATTCTAATTAATTATATTTTCTTTCATATTAATCAAATGCACTAAAATATTCCAAATTGTCCATTTTAACATTAAAAGTGCGTTCCCTGTCTCGTCTGCTGTTTTCTCGTTTGACCTTGATTAATTGTATTACAATGTTTAACAATCATTTTCATTACCAGATGAATGATGAAAAACCACGCATACTTTCGGCTGGAACTGCTTTCTACGAAAAAGATCGGGATACGCATGTGTGGGGTGCAAATGCATCTGATACAAAGCCATGCAAAGTTACAGCCACTGTCTTTGGTCGCCCTGGAGAAGCTCCAACTACATACTTGGAGAATTACGCACGTGTAACTCGTAAAGAAGCTCTGGCCGTAGCTGTCAAGGGACCACAAAATAGTAAATAGATTTATTTGCAAAT
>JAQGCB010002634.1:0-11152 GCA_034698835.1 Protaphorura tricampata | reverse complement strand
CAGAAATATGAGGTTTTCTGGCTTTTCTCAACTTTAAAGAAAAAGCCCATGACAGATTTCAAATCGCCATGGATACTTTTTAGATGTCCTCATTGTCTCAAGACGTGTGACGAACACGATTTCAATGGAGGTCACCTGGACGGAGTCTTTTTAGACTCCTTTGGAGTCTCTTTAGACTCCTTTGGAGTCTATATAGACTCCGTGGAGTCTGATTAGACTCCGATGGCATCTATATAGACTCCTTTGGAGTCTATATAGACTCCTTGGGGTCTATTTGGACTCCTTCCCGAATAGACTCCCTTGGAGTCTAAACAGACTCTTTGCACCAGACTGACCGGCTAAACCTGTGCTGTGCGTGAGAATGTTCTTTTGGTAAAATGGTTAATAAAAAGATGAATATTTTTTTTTACCTTTTCTTGAGACCTGAGTGTGTAATTTTGGTACACTGCTAGTGTCTGTTGTTGATTTGACGTCACTGGCGCTACTGGCAGTTGAGGCGGTGGAGCTGAGATCCTCTGATCCTTCCTCTTCTACCACTGGAATCCGACTAGTCTCAAATGTACCCGCTGTGGAAATGGTGGGAAATTCATTGAACACTTTGGGGGCTATACTGGACATGGGGTGACCCGAAACTGTCAAATTCTCAGAATCGGAATTTTTGACCTCTTCTTGGAATTCCGATTCTGATTCTGATTCTGTAACCGAAACTGTCTCTGGTTCAGATTCTGATTCCGACATGACGTTGTCATTTTCAACCGAATGTTTTTCTGATGACGATTCGATGTCTTCTGATTCTGTAGCACAAATTTTGTCCATCTGCTCTCCGGAATCTTCTTCGTCGGAGTTTGAGTTTGAATTTGTATATTTGCTCGAGTTTATTGGATTTTCAAATGAATTTAAATTCTCAGTTGATTTTGCATAGTTGCTGGAATATTCAACTGAATTTACGGCTTTCATGTAGTCTTCAGACACAGAATTTGCATGATTGGTAGAATTGTCATTGTCAAAAGGATTTTGATAGTTTGTGGGATTCTCAATGGAATTTGCATAATTGGTGGAGTTTTCAGTTGAAGTTGAGTAATTGGTAGACTTTTCGGTTGGAATTGTATAGTTTGCGAAATTTTCAGTTGGATTTGCATTTGCATAATTGGTGGAGTTTTCACTTGAAGTTGCACAATTGCTGGAATTTCCGATTGGAAATGTATAGTTTTCTGTTGAATTTGTATAAGTGGTGGAGTTTTCGCTTGAAGTTGCACAATTGTTGGAATTTCCGGTTGGAATTGTATAGTTATCAGTTGAATTTACAAAAGTGGTGGAGTTTTCACTTGAAGTTAGACAATTGCTGGAATTTTCGGTTGGAACTGCATAGTTTGTGAAATCTTCAGTTGAATATGCATAATTTGCGGAGTTTTCCGTTCCAGTGGCACAATTGGTCGAATTTTCGGTTGAAATAGTATAGTTTGTGAAATTTTCAGAATGACTCGAATAATTTTTTGAGTCAGTAGAGATTTCATTGGGGCTTGCATCCTTTGTGGAGTTTTCATTTGGTTTTAAGGAGTTTTCTTCCGAATTTTTACTTTCTGTGCAAACTGACTTCCCATTTGAAGATTCGGAGCAATTTTCAACAGATTTTACATATTTGAGTGCTGAGTCTATCGAATTTTCAACTGAAAGTACATTTTCAGTGTAATCTAAAACTAAATCAATCCATTCGGTGGAATCCACAACCGAAACTTCAACGGAATCATCAACAGATTTTAAAGTTCTTTCATAATTTGAAACTGATTCTGAGGAATTTCCAACAGAATTTTCACTTTCCACAACGTTTCTATCCAAATTCTCAACTCCACTGGAATCTTCAACCGGAACTCCAACAAAAACATCCATTGTGGAATTTCCTGCAGAATTTTCACTTTCCACAACGTTTCGATCCAAATCCAAATTCTCAAGGCCAGCGGAATCTTCAACCGGAACCGGAACTCCACCAAAAACTTCAATAGATTTTACAGTCTTTCCGTAATCTGAATCTAAAGTTTCAAGTTCGATGGAATCTTCAACTAATTCAACAACTCTTGAATCAACTGGCTCTGTATTTACATAATATTCATCACAATCTAAAGCTTCCACAACATTTTCATGTTCGCTAGAGTTTTCAACCAAAACGTCAACCGAATCACTAACAGATTTTACATTTTTTGCATAATCGGACACCCAATTCGCATATTCAATGGAATCATCTGGAGATTTTACATTTTTCTTATAAGTCGATGATATCCAATTCTCATATTCAAAGGAATTATCAAATGAATTTACATTCTTCGCGCACTCTGTAACCGAATTTACATTCTCGGCACTACGTACAACTGATTTTACAACTGCAGAATTTTCATTTTCTGAACAACCAGTAACAGTAACTGTAACTGAATTTACACACAAATCGTAACTATTTCTAACGGAATTTGTATTCCCTTCATCTTCTGACATTTCCTGACCTGCAGGGTCAAACGGTTCTGGTGATAGTCTCCTTTCCAACATCACAATCGGACGGCGTTTAAATAAACTTGCATATTTAGATTTTGCGACTAATAAAGCGCTGGAGTCAATATTCTCTTTTGAATTCAATATCAATAATGGTTTCTGTCTTTGTCCTCCTTTAGTATTTGGGCTGAGTCCAAGTTTTCTAAGCATGGCGGGGCATGCATACTCCCAACCATCATCTTCGGAAGGACCTTTTAAAAATCATAATTAAAAATTAACACTCCGACAAAATTGAAGAAACTGAAGAAATACATATGAGAATAGGTTGAGACTAGTGCAGTGAGTATTAAAGAAAACTGTACATTATGCTTATAGAAAATAATACCTTCCAATTGTCCAGTAATTTTCTTAGCATAAGCACCGAAAAGCACACTAAAGTCAAGAGGTTCGCGATTCCACAGCCACAGCGAATCTCTGAAAATTATAAACACGTAACGATTAGTAGTAGAAGTAGGTACACCTTAAAAATTAGACCAAATCGATATGAATTTTAATTAAAATTACGGTTTAACATTAACATCCCCAAGGCGTGGGCGTGGTCGATTATGTTGGTCACAAAATACAAGGAATTGGCCCATGAATCGAATAGCTACTCGATTCTCCAGTCCACACGGGAAATGCATATGTCTCTCACAATGTGGTTGTCTGCAAGTTATTGGTGCTCCACGTTTTTCACAATATGTACATTTCTGAAAACAGACAAAAATAAGTTAAATGAGTATCTTACATTCCAGATCCGCGGAGACTAACCTAACCTAGGTACCAAAATGATTTACCAAGCGACAGCACCGATATAAATCTGCTTCAATATCCGCCGTGCTAAACCCAAGAATTCCTTCTCCAAAATGAGCTTGTTGACTTATTCCAGTTGAAAATACCTATAGACAAAAAATATTTAAAAAAATTAAACTTTAAAAATGCCTACTTCGTCTATGCTACGCTTTGATGGTAAAAATTAAACCCTTACCATACAGAAATAATGCAGAGCGAATTTTCCACATTTGTAAAACGGACCGAATTTCTTGTCATCGATTTCGGATCTCTTACAAAATTTACAAAGAATTTTTTGATCCGGTATTTTCAAAATTTGGATTTGACCAGTTTTACTCTTTTTTGCGGGTGGTGGTAATGCGTCCATCTCGATCTCAATCAGTGATTTAAAAAAAACAAAAGTAAAAACAAAAAATTCAAAGTTTTTAATATCCAACTTTCATTTCACTCTTTCATAATTCACATAATATAAATTTCACGTTTTGAACAACTAATTGTCATGAAATGCAGTATATTTAATCCAGATTAGGTCACTGACCTATCCCAACGGTCACTTTTCACTTTATTCAATTCTTGTCTGCTTTTTTATAAATATTTTATGCTGATAAACAAATCAGAATGAGCCTGAATGGTTCTCGTTCTTCCCGGTTTTTCTGTTTGAGCCAATTGAATTGGAGAAAGTTGAGAAATGTTTAGATCAGAAGATGACAGATGGAAATATAGGATAACCTAGATGACAGAATAAAACCCCGGGCTCAATTATCAGAATCAGAGTAAGTAGAAATAGAAGCCCGGGTTCAAATACAACTCGGGTATCTGTTCGTGCAGCTTTCTCAGCTAACCTTACGGAGAAAGTAGTGAAAGTCAGCTTACTTTGACTCACTTGTCAGCCGACATGAATAGAACCCCCTGGGGTTAAGATATTTTTCAAAAATGTTTCTTTTTCTGAGTTTTTGTAAAATAATTCGAAAATATCACTTACGGACTTAAGACACAGATTTACTGATCTGTAATAATAAGATGTAGTCGAACGTCGCGAGTCGCCCCTTTTTTGTCAGAAAGAAAAATACCTAGGTAGTTTTCCAGTACTAGACCTAGATATTGTACTCCAAATAGTTCCAAAATTCTAAATTCTTTGAAATAATTTGAATTTGAACGCAAGTATTCTGATCAACAAATATCCTTTATTTGCAAATCCATTCATTTTGATATCTCAAACGTACAAACACATTTTGTTCTGAATGCTAAAACCAATTAATTTATGGTAAAGGGAGTGTCCTTTATTGGACACTCCATCCTCCATCCCATCCCATATAGTTTTGAGTTTTAAGCTTATATCAGAAAATTCGTAATTATAATACCCTTTTCAAAACATTCCACTACGTATGAATATATATTTCATGAACATTTCAATATTTATCATTCGATAAAATGTCAAACATAGCTGTTAAATTTTATAGTCCTTCCAAATTCCAACTTCCAACCAAATTCTTTATCCCGTATTTCTGCAAAATATTTTTCTTAGAGTTGAACTAACTGGGTGATGATAATTTAAGTGTTTGGTACAAAATCTCAGTAACTTCATCAAGCTCGATGCACCACTGTGCTGGGTGGTATTTAACTCGTAACACATAATATAGACTACAATGGCATTGTGTGCGTAAATATTTCATGATTTCCTCAGCTGGAACAAATTAATTGTATTTCACTTTTTTCTGTAACGTTAAAGAAAACGCTTTCGTTTCAATCGTTTCCCGATTTCACTGGAACTCTCTCCTGAGGACGAAGCTGATCTTTGTATTTCTTGCTCATTTTCATTAATCAAAATATCTGGAGCAGGGTATGTTGTAAGATGTAAAACTTTTCCAGTTTTTCCAGCAGTAGTAGTGTTATCCGAATGACCTTCTTCTTCAGTCTTCTTTGACTCAGCTGGTGATGTTGAATGTGAATCCGGAAATTTGATACGCCCTGGATATAAGGAATTATAAAAATTCTTGAGTGAGCCATCAATGTCTTTAATTTTAGAAGAGTTGTGCCAATAATCATGAGGGATTTCTTGGCCCTTTGCCTTTATAGAATTTAGGAAGAAATAAGTACCAGGGGCAGTTGCTGCTGATGGTGTCGTCGTTGTTATTCCAATCCCATTGCAGATGCCGTTGACGAAAGCTCCAGATTTCTGATTCACAGGTTCTGACGATCCGGACGATTTCGACCCTTTGACCTTTGCGATTGCTTCTGCTTCCTCATCAGAATCACTCAATAAATCCACAACGGAAACATCTGCCGCCTCAGATTTTTTCGGTGAGATTTGATCTTTTTTTAAAATCCCAAGACCAAGGAGACGATTCGATCGTCCAGCAACCATTGATAAAAATGCTGAAGATTTTGGAATGGCTTCCAATTTTTGAATGTCATAATTTCTAAATGAAGGATCCGAACTAATTTTTTCTTCAGTGATTTCAATATCACTGTCAGGATCTGAATCACTGGGTGTGATGGTTGGTTTAAAAGCTTGTACCGGAGGTGCTGGTGGTGGTCTAGGATGTCGACTTTTATTCGGTGGTCTAAATTTTTCTTTAGGTGGTGCAGATTTCGCCTTAAGACTTTCAATGATACTGGAGGTGATGACTGATGATCCTGACCCCGACGCTGATCCTGCCGCTGACCCAGACCCTGCAAATGAACTCCCAAGCATGTCATCATCATGAACGTCAACTGGAATTATAATTGGACTACGACTGCGATCAGAACGACCTTCCGTATTTTGGCTATTTTGTGAATGAGAACTTGAGGTAGACTGTGGTGCCTTCGAAGCAGTTTCTTGAAGACTCGGCTTCCGAATCAGCCAATTATCCAATTTAAGTTGCCCAGATGGTTTTCCAGTATTTGAATTGACCTCTTGACTTTGACTAGTCGCCGACGTCGACGGTTCCCCTAAAATTGACTTACGTCCTGTCAAAGAGACTTGTGGTTTGTCACCAGGAGCTATTTTAGGAATTCTTGGCAAACCCGTGAGATCCAATCTAGGTCTTTGACCATCAGCTAATTTTTGTTTGATACAATCTTCTGATAATTTAGCTTTCTCTGCTAATTCTTCTGGAGAAAGTTGTGAATTCAATCGAGATTTAGTTTTTGTTTGTTCCAAGTCCACAGCTCCGGTCATGTTGGAATCTGCTGAACCCTGACTTTCAGATTGTGATTGTGACTGCGATTGTGACTGTGACAATTCGTGTTGGGTCTGCCTTAGTCGTTCTAATCTTTTTTCATACGTTGGTGTATTAATTAAATGTGGGTTTCGAATTCTATTGAGTGGACTAAGGAATTTACGCTTCGCCGTAAGTTTTGTCGGAGGGGTAGTTGTAACCCCTCCTGACTCTGAAGTCTCCTGATTTTGTTGATTGTATCGACTAATTCTTTTGATGGGTTTTGGAGGAGCTGATGGGATTACATTTGCTGTCTCGTCCGTAGTAGCATTATTCTCTGTCTCCTCATCCCCATCATTATGATCACCATGAATTGTGTAACGCTTTCCAAATTTTAAATTGTACACTCTTGGTTTGTTCAATGGTTCTTCGGTATCAGAACCATCAGCATTCTCATTATCACTTTCAAGCTCTTCCTCCTGCTGTTGCAATTGCAAGCGACGTCGAAGTAATTTTGTAGCATTTGGAATATTTCTTGAGATTCGTACTCCTTCATCAGAATCCGAAGATTCAGAAACCTCACTTGATTCTATAATCACAGATATTTTGTGTGTGAATTTTAAATGTAAAGTAAGTAGACCAAACGAGTCAGAAAAAGAAAGTAGTGCCAGAGGGGGGTATATCTATAGGTAATATAGTGTCCATGAGGTCAAAGGTCACCAAAATACCAAGAACTTGGACTTTATGTCTGACATAAGCCGTTTGACATTAATTTTGAAATTCTTTGCCATTATATGAACACTACAGATAAATACTACCCTCCTCTTGAGCAAAATGATTGAGATTTGTCCTAACTAACCTTCACTGCTTTCACTTTCTGACTCGGAACTGGTCTCCTCACTCTCAGATTCTTGTCCATTGGCGACCGAAGCGGCGCCGGCAACAGGAGGAGGAATGCCATCTGAAGAAACATCTTTTCGCTCTGTAATTTTTACCAATCTCTTTTTATTAATAAGTCTAAATTCTCTCAAGTACAAAGAACAAGAACTGCAAAGCAATACATATTCATATTCATAGTAAACATTATGCGTCAAACTCAACTCAACACAACATATTCATATAAATAAATCAAAAATCAAACTAGGAATGAAATCTCGTAGAGTAAACGAAGAATAATCTCATAACCAGGACGAAACACGAAACCGGTAAATGAAAGTCATGCACTTGGAATTACATAAATAAAATATAGGAACTTAAACTAAGGAATAATATATAATCGTAGTCTTAAATTTCTGGAGATGAATGAGTAAATGAGTGGAGTAAAGATGACTGACTGCGTTGTCTGAGTTCTGAGTGTCATTTACGTATTGGCTTGTTTAAGGGACAAACGAGTGACACGTCGATTAGGTTGATTACCTGAAATCGCCTTCAATACATTGTCACAAGTTGAACATTTCCAGCTGTAAACACGAAGATCTCCACATTCCACGTGAATTGCTGATGCACCGCATCCATTGCATCGAATAATTTTCCAATTTCTGTAAAATTGTAGAAAATATTCTTAATTTACATTTCTCTCTAATCTCTAATATACTAGAAGTCACTTGTTAATAAATTGGCTAGATATACGTTAATTTGACTTGTTACTATTAAAAAATTGTGAAAACTTTCGGGATGTTTGAAAAATCGAACTCAAATTCAACTCTTGAAATTCTTATCCAATATTCTATACTGTCACCGTCATACAAACTTAGGTTTAGAAGTTAATGTACCTGTCCTCATTGTCATCGTGGGTCCTTCCTTGTGGACAAAGGCATCTTTCAGCATCACAATTCGTGTAATGCTCCATGAGTTCAGCAAACGCTCCAGGAGTTGTCTCCCAGGCTGCATCTCTGTAAAGAAAGTGATGAATAATGTAAAAACGAAACCCTTCACTTGGATTTCGTAAAAAAGAAAAGGTATATTTGTGTGTGACGGTAATTTTGATAATGTTTTTTACTTACTGTTCTGGGACGTAGACACCATTAGCCTTCATCGCATCCAAAAACTCATTCGTGCAATTGCAGAGAGGGCATTTGAAGAAATACCCAGCTTGTTTAGCTGCATGCTGTTTCAACAATAAAATTCAATTTTGAACCACATTAAAATTCGTCACAACTATAAAACTGTAGTGTAAGATGATACAAAGAATAATCGTAAACAAATAAATAAAATAACGTACCATGATACAACTGCGATGGAAAACACTTTTCCCACAACATGGAGGCCAGACTGCTTCGATTTCCTTATCAACTTCCACCATGCAAATCGGGCACACCCATTCAGCTGATTTTGGAATTCTTTGTTTGGGTTTGTGGGTGGCACAGTATGATGCGAAATCATTCTGAAATTGATGTAGGGTTCCATTTTCTAGTCCACAAGGGTAATGAAAGCTGGCTTTACATTTAGCAACAATACAACCAACAGTTGCTGTGTGCTTCCGGCAAAAACGGCATTTCTAGAAATAATATTTCAAATTAAACTAAATAAAAAAATCCATACATCTGGTAGTGGTCGGCTTTGTAAACTAACTGCAATTTGTTTGTCACTTTGTATCCTTCGTTTTTGATAATTTCTGATCATAATTAGAGCGGAAATCCGTCCCAAAGGAAATTATTGTTCGAACACGTCGGCCCTATTTTATATATGGTAGGATCAAAATAGGAATTTTGTGTTCGGTGATTGTTCTGGGGAGCCTCCGTTAAGTTAAAACTACAAGAACTGGAAATTTAACGGTTTCCGTTAAATTGGGAGATTCAGTAATCAAATCAGTATGATTTGTATGATAAAAATTATCATTCTCGTGTAGAATAACTTACCAGTTTCCTTCCACGTGACACCTCCTTTCGAATATCCTTTGGTAAAAATCCTAGGACACCTTGGTCATCTTGGCCGTCTTGTTTGAGTCCACAAGAGAAGAGCTGTAAGAATATCAACATAATTTCATTTAATTTCATAATTCTCAAAATTGTTGAAATGAGTATTTGACTTCTGAGATTTATGAATTCCTTGGACGACATATTCAGGAAATTATAAAAATATTTAATCTGCACTGGTCATACAACTTTTGTTAGAAAATATATAAAGTCGATTCTTTCTAGTAATTTCATCATCCCTGTTTCCCACCCCAAGAACGAAACTAACTTAAGAAATATTGCCAAATTATTTCTAAAGAACTTACCATACAAAAGTAATGAAGAACAATGTCTCCTAACTTGTACATCGGTCCCCACTCAACCGCATTAATTTCATGCCGACTACAAAAGCAACAAACCACTAACGGGTCTGGGTTCACCAGCTCTACGATGTTTGGATTCATTTTACTGAAAAAACATGAACCAGGAATAATTAGTTAGTATTATTTAGTTTATTCAGATAACCTAGTAATTACTAATCTAATGGAATGAATATAATTTTCAAAAATATTATACCTTAACGCTGGTAGATTGGTCTCAGTCAATTGAATCAGTCAGAAGTTGAGGTTAAAAAACTGAGGTAGTCGTCAGTCGTCAGAATCACCTCATCGCTCACGATTCTCCTTTACATTAAATGATGAGTGATGAATAAACGAACAGAGTTGGCAGTAGCGTAGCATTTAAAGAAATTCCACAAACGAAGTGATTGAAATTCCGCAAAAAAAAAACTGAAATAGAAGGAAGGAATAATTAATTAACGGTAATGTCATTGACAAACTCGGTATATATATGCATGATAACCCTCCAAACTTTTATTTAATAATAAATACCCAAATACAATATTATATTTGAGTATTTTGGAATGCTGAAAAGTAAATGACTGACACTGGACTGGAATGTGACAACAACCTAATGAATACTTCCAATTTAATTACAATAAAATAATAAATTTTTAAAATAAATCTTACCAACCAAATATAGTTTTAAAAAATGAGTAGTCGTCCGTCGTGTTCTTGCTTGCTTTCCCTTTCAAGTCGATGTCTGCCGCAACAGCAGCGCGCAGCGTCTCCACGTTACGTTCGTATGTTGATTTCAATCCAATTTTTTGAGCAGTGTTTTCAGTTGTCAGTGGCACTTGTCGCACTGGCTTGATCCGTAGATCCGTAGAGTTAAAGAGCGTCAGTCATAAACACAAAAATGAATGAATGAAATGAAAAAAAAGTAGAAAAATGGGCAAACGAGCGCGAGCGTGCCGTTTCCGCCGTACTGTAAAATTTTCTGTGCTGTGAATTTTTTGGCCTCTGCCTGCCGCCCTGCCTGTCTTTCTGCGTTGGCTGCAGAGGCACAGCAAAAAACAAGCAAAAAATTAACAGTGCGTTAACTTAAAGGCGGGAGATCTGAATTGGGGTAAAGGGAGACCCATTTATTCTTGGATTTATTCTGATGACACATTTCCCGTCAATTATGAATAGAAAAAAAATCCGATAAAATAAAATTATCAAATTCTAATTCTTGGAAGTTGGAAATGCAGATTGGAAAAAATTAAAAAATTCTGTCAGTCGAATCAGCACAGCTCAGCAGTGTCAAGAAGTGAGCAGTGAACACTACGTTTTTAGAAGGAGAAATAGTGTGAGTGTCCGCATAGCTTAAGAAACGAATTAATTTTTACCATTTTATGCCATACCGTGCATGCCATGGCCGTGCGATTGATTGTGTTCAATGAAAACCTGTTCATAGCGACCAGTG
>JAQGCB010002633.1:0-11152 GCA_034698835.1 Protaphorura tricampata | reverse complement strand
AGGCATAATTACTAATTTAAAGAAATTGCTTCCAAGAATCTATGAATCTATATAGCAAATTGAGCGGTTTTTAGGTCTCTTACCTGTGGATCATTCAAAAGCCCGTATTGACATTCACGACCTACGCAATCAGTATAACTCCGGTTAGCTGCGAGGAATTGTTGGAATCCTTCAGCCGTACTGTTCATTTCGTTCTGATATTCTTCAAGATTCCCAGACGTCTCTCGGAGAGCACAACCGCCCATCATAACAGCATAACCAATGTAACTGATATAAGTTATGGTAATGGCGATAAGGGTACCCTTTGGAATGGCCGTGGCTGGATTCTTCAAATCTCCAGACAAATTCGCTCCGGCGACAATACCTGTTACAGCTGGGAAAAATACTCCGAAAACCGAGAAAAAGTCTTGTTGAGATGTATCACTGCCAAAACCGTTACGATAGTCCGACCAAAGATTGACACTTAAGGTCTCATCTATTTTAAAAAAGAATTTAATTAAATTGTGTTAAGAATTCCTGAATTGAATTAAATTATAATTAAATTATTACGGTTATAGCCGACGAATCCTTTGGCCTTTTCAAGATCATCAGTTGGCCCAATAAAACTTCCCACAATGAAATCAATTTGAGCCGCAATCAGAACGACGAGAAGAAACATTTGTGTCTATGTGCGAATAAAAACAATGGATTAATATTTTCTAAGAATTAAAATTTAATGTATTTTTGTGTGAAGATTTACCCGTGTAACCCAATCCATTCCAACAAACGCCAAGATAAGGATTAGAATGAGAACACCAGTTCCGATGACCCGAATGTCATTCGAACCCCCGTCAATCAGGTACCCCCAACCGTTAGAAGACAACAGACTGTTCAGTGACTCGCAAAACCCAACAATGTACAATGACACGGCGATTGAGTTCGCAAGTGTGAACATAAGTCCAATAGCTGCTCCAAATTCAGGTCCTAATAATTAACAAAGGTTTTAATTAGGCACAAAAATGTAATTAAGACATCTTTATAATTAAGACTTACCCAAAGATCTTGAGATCATGTAATAAATTCCTCCTGTAAAATAAATACACATAATCATGAGTCCGTGTAAAGGTAATGAATCACACTGTACAATTTCGGCGTGGATTAGATTTGAATTTGATGGGAAAACCAAGGATATCTCACCTCCTTTGATCAAACCGTTCGTTGACACAGCAGACATGGAAAATGCTGTGATAAAAGTCACCAAATTTGCCAAACTGATAAGGAGGAACCCTTCAATGACACCTGCCTGTCCGACTACCCACGATAATCGAAGAAAAAGCATCACACCCCAGATATTTAGAAGACATCTCATCTATTTTAAAAAAAATGATGTGTTAAATTTTGCAAAGAGTTATAATATTGGTAAATTTTTTAATCAATGCAAATCTTTGGATTACATATCACAATTGTACGTTTGATAATAAAAATGTAGTTGTGATACGAAGTAGTGTATAATTTATTCATTGTCAGTTCAAAACTCGTTATCTCTTAAATACTAATAAGGAAAATTTAAATAAAATTCATTCTTGGAATTCATACAACCAGTTTAAACTAGTATAAACCACATTAGAAAATCGTGTTAAAAACTAGAAATAACTAGAAATACTCACCAGAACACCTTCTAACCATCCAAACTTGATTATTTTGCCCTTAAGGGCTGGGCCATCATCATCATCCTTCCCAGTTGACTGCAATAATAAAAAAAGAATGGAATCATTAAATACATTCAAACTATCTACGTTGTAACGGTAACTATAAAATATTGCTAAATTCTATACGCACATTTTTGTACTTAATTTTATATGTATAATGCAATTACAACTTGGAGCTTCAGCAAATAGCATTTATTTCATAATTGCAAGTATGTAATGAACATCTCACGCAAATATTATTATTTTAAATTTCCAAGTCATTTAGTGCCAAGGCATTAAGTTTTAATTGGAATGAGTGAGAGTCCCTGACTATTTTGAAGAATTTATTTTACAAATAAAATGTTATAGTTTTAAGAAACACGCAGTCCACCGTAAAACAAATTCATTGTCTATAATTAAAATAAAATTAGTAGTTTAGTAATTGGCGGAATTTGTATTGCAACATAAGCACTCAGGAAGAACATTCCAAACAATTACACGTGTCCACCAATTTATCTCCTCTCTTTTTTTCTGTCACCCGTGAGAAAGTTCATGTTCGTCTAGTTTCCCATGCCATCTCAGCATTAGCTGCTAAATCCTTAGTATGTACAGGGCGTACCAGAAAATATTGGTACACTTTGAGTGACCCTAGTTTATAAAGGTATTTGAAATTTCTCCCGTTTATATGTACGTTGCCTGAGACATATTAATGTTAAGTGCGAGTAGCTATTAGCTCGGGTGGCCTAAGATGTTCTGCAATTAAGTTGTAAAAATAGAAGAAATAAATCTTCTCCCTTTTGTTTTATCTTCTATTCTTTTATTTCTCCTTCTTTTTTTTTCTCATTTACTTCTACACTTCCACTGCGCTGCGGCGCCAGAGGAAATTTGACAGTTCACTGAATTACGTTCAGTTCCATTGCGCTCTTGTGTGAGTGAGTGGGTATTATTTTTCGTAAGCCATCAGATCGTCAAAATAAAAGTCTCTATACAAAGAAAGTTTTCGTCCTACTGTATGTGTATGTTATGTACCGCCCGAGGTTCTACAATAGATTTCCTTTTGGACTTGCGACTTGCACTAAATTACTATTTGCTTTTGTTTCATTTTCTTTCTTGTAGTAATCTTTGATTCTATGAGGTCTGAAGTAATTTAGCCCATTGAAGATCCCTGCACTAGATACTCAGCCTTTATTTGTCGGATTAATTTTTCACAATAGAGTCCAGCGATTTTTTTTGTATTCTTACTTAATGTCAGGTCGGATAACAAAAGGTGGGTTTGGTTAGACCCATTCCTTACAGGAATTTCACGGCGAAAAATTAATTAACCTGAACTTAGCCCAAGGGCAGGTTCGGTCCTAGTCCACGCGCTGTTTGTCCATAGTAATTGTAATTGAAACCATGATTTGCATTTTGTTTCTAAATTAGAGTAGTAATTCTTAGATTTGACAAATTCATTGCAAATAAATATTAATCCGGCAGCGTTTTGGCGTTTGGGGTTGGCCCTCGTGAAACCGCCCATTTAAATTACTATTAGATAACAAGCATATGTCTCTCGAGTGTTCTTAAGAAGGTAAGTGTACAAAGAGACACTACAAAATATTTTAAAAGACAAAGATCATGTCAGTCAAATGAACCACGAGTATGGTGCGTGTGCTTGCATGGGATGAATGAGAAATCCATGTGCAAAATTTGATTGGAATGCGAACGTCTGCACCCTCCTTTTGGAATTTGCAAAGTTTGCACTTGTCATTGTAGAATTTGCTTTGGTGATCATCAAAGGAAAAAGCACATCAACCAACAAAATTTTTCTCTCTTGTCATCCTAAGTACTACTTTCAGTTTAGTTAGTAAACATTGAAAGTTGGCAAATAAAATTCCTAAGCGCAGTGAGTGAGCGCAAGGCCCCGGACGACTGCAAATAAAAAATATGTACATCTACGCATAAGGCATAAAAGTTCATTAACTGTACAACCTCGGACATAAATTGTATCCGTATTTGGTGTCTGCTTTATGTAGTATCCTAATTAATTGTTTTGTACACAAAATTATTAAAATTACTTTAGTATTGTGGGCGAAAGAGTTATAAATAGTAATAATAGCATTGTGTAGGGCCAAGGATATTTGCCTAACTTGTTAGCAGTAAACTGCATCTGAATATTTATACTTCCAAGGAAAGATGATAATAATTCCAATTGGAATTGTCAAATCGCAATGCCTTTGGAAACTAAGGATTTGGCCGGAAAAGTTAGAATCAGAATGATGCCTTGTTCAAAATACACTTTCTATAGTATAGGCTATAATTTTGTTTACTTAAACACGTGTAAATTGCAAAAATTTGAAAGCCTTGTTTTTCTGCTAAATTCAACATTGAAAGTGGAAATCCTGCCGGACGGAACCCCGCTGCTATCAACTTGTCAAAAAATCCCAAGATCAAGGATCAAATAATCTATTATTCAATATATTATTCTCAAAATGATTCAGTGAGTCGGAGCTATAAATAATACATAAATTAAAATACAAAAATGTGGTATGCATTCCAATGCTCTTGCCCTGACACTAGAGACAAGTTTTTTTCTTCTCCTAAATAACCTTGGAACTTGAATTCTAAAGTATAACTACAACTACTACCCATTAATTTGCAATTTATTAATTGGTACATGAAAAAAAAACTTGTAAAATGACTCCAGAACTAGTTTCTATTAAACGTCGTGTATATTACGATTACGACATGCGTTTGATTCGGCGGAATGTGGACTTTTAGTGGCGTGTGGATTAAATATTCGATAACAATGTCCAATTCAAAATTCCGCCGTTTTTTCTAAATATCATTCATCCATTGTAAACGCAATGCAATTTGAGTCTGGGAGTCCACAATTTATTATGTACGTCGCGTCAAAAAAGACAATGAAAACCGCACTTGTTCAACAACACAACTATTTGCTATTTTTTCTTAGACGACGTACACACTACATACCTTTCAAAAGAAATATTCGCACGTGCATTTTTTCTCCCGGTTTCAACAATTGTTCTTTCCACAACGAATTCCTTTCACATACATCATGGACAAAAATAATGTTTTTGTGTGTACACCTTTTAACTCAGTATGCGTATGTGTGTGTTGTATGTCGTTGGCTACGTAAAAGGACCTTATCAATGTTGGGGACGTCAAAAAGGTTCAAGAATGTTGCCCGAAAAATGCCAAAGTACTTTTAACCTTGTACTGTGTGTGTGAAAACATTTTTTTTCCAGAGAAAAATGTGACCATGTCAAATCTGTAACAAGTCTTTCCGTCCAGTCACAATTGTGTGACAATTTCAAGGGCCAATGTAACAAATAGAATAAAATGGGTAAAAAGTGTAAAGGTTTTCTAGTGCTTTTTGCATTGGGTATCTACTTAGAAATTTCTCCTATATTAAGATAATTTATCTGCATGTTTTCATGTCATCGTTGGAAAATTTTTACTACACCTTAAATTATTCAAAGAATGGGTATTTTTCCAAGCACAAATAAATAGAACTTGAGAACTTATTTGCTTTACGTAAATTCAAATCAATCTCTTCACAAACCCAAACCTGTTTTTGAACCAAATTAACGCACTGACCTGCAAAACCTTTCCTGCCTTAGTAGAGTGCTAGAGTACAGTGCATGCAAATTGTGGACCTTGACTCAGACATGGGGACAAATACATGAAATAAAAATGCATCCTTCAAATTCCTGAGTCAATTTTTTTGTGCCAAAAAAGACAGCAAACAATGCCACGCACTCTCCAGCTGCTTGCACGAGCAGCATGTACATAATTACATTTAAAGCATGTAAAACAGGTGGATGTAGTTAATTAATTCATTTTTTTTGTGTTTAGTAGTATATCATTTACATTTTAATATTAATTCGACCTGACAATTTGTAATTTTCTTCGTGACCCGGCATATCGTCATCTTATGCTGTCCTTTCCGAGGAAAGGAATGCGATTGGACATGTTAAACAGCTTAATAAAAGTGATATATACATTTATAGAAAATGTTATGTGCTAAATACAATTTCTTCATGTGTCATGAGGTTGACTGTCCACCGTAATGGCCTACCAGGTATTAACCACCTGTTCTAGGTCTAATTAAAGTTTCTTGCGACAGGTGGAATTGAGATTTTGATGCATCATCAAAATACATACAATAAAAATGTGCTCCCTGTGATGTTTTTGATCACTTTTTTAATTAATTTACACATGACACGTGGCAGTGGCTTTGCGTAACACTTTATATTGTCAATCCTGATTCATTTACTTTTTTTGTGAGGTTGGCTACCTCATTTGTGGGTGAGAAATATTTTTGTCTGGCCTTGGCCCAACGTCATCCATGGGTTTGGCTCTGGATCAAAATTTTCACTGACATGAGCGTAATAATGAAACCTCTGTCTTGTTCTCACGGAAGTCGGCCTGGTTTTGACTACACAAGTAAAAACAGAAAACCTATTTACACCTGAAATAGCTTCCTTGTAAAAATTAGGTTGTAGTATCAGGTATCATTGTGCTAATTTATTTCTAATGGGAAATGAATAGCTAAGACTTGTACAGCTACAAGTCTTTGGTTGTTTTGTCTTGATTTTACAGACAAGTCAAAAAGTAATCTTTCACGGAATGAAAAATGAAGTGCGTAATTCGAGAAGACATAGGAGTGTTATTGTTTACAAGCGAGACAAAAGTAATTAATATGACATTGAGCTATGCACACACAAACTTGAAAGGTCAACTCTGAGTTGACCTTTACAACCTTCTGTGCCATCAATCACTACTACCTTAAAAATGGGGCACTACAATTCCCGTTCTTCTACACCAACCAGTAATTATTCAAATTATGTACACTCATTTTTCACCCTTGTCATTTTTGCCAAAATTATAGGCTCAAAATTTCCTAAATAGCTTGGGTACTTCAATATGCATAGCATTCACAATTTTTAATTTGTGTGCAAACTTTTTATTACCTGACAAGTCGAAGTCGTTCGGCAACGACATGACATGCCAAATGCCAACAACCTCCTAATTCAGTTCAACGGAGGTTGATTCACAAAGTTACATTTCAAAATTGACGTCAGTTCACAACAATGTAGTTTTGATAAGAACTTTTGAACTCATGAATTAAAATTATGCCAGGGAAAAGTACAGACAAACATTATAACTAGTTTCGTCTTCAGAATTAATTGATTTAAATGTAAAATGCAAACGGCTGACATATATAACTACTAAATCCAACACGATTCGCAATTCTAAGTCTCAATTAAATCAGTGGCAGTATTATCTACTGTTGTGAGGTCAGAACAGAAAGAATTAATTTCGGAGTGGGCGGAAAACCACCGCACTGCAGTAAAACCTTGACTTATGATTCGTTCAAAATAATACTGTATGTACCCTTGTCGGTATTTTTATGACTAATTTCAACCCTTGAAATTAATTTCTAAACAATGAAAAAGCACCTTGTCCTTTGTAAAAATAGAGATGATGCAACCTACCTCAAAAGTTCATTGCTTTAGGTCGGTCGGTGTGGAAGTGAGGAATGCAGCCGTTAAACTGCACCGCCTTCCACACCTATTGTTGTTGCGCAACTAATCATTAAGGAAATCATAAAAATGTGAACATGCAAATTCACAGACGAATCAGATTAGCCTAGTGAGAATAATGAAACGGATGATGCAGAAACAGAGTAGAGTAGATAAAATATGCATAGTGCAACGCCCAAAATAGTTTAGATTTAGATCTGAAAGTTAGACAGACCTACGCTGACAGACAGACAAGTTCGTCTAACTAGGTACACTTACATTTTACATATCACAGAGTTGGTTAATTACAATCGTAAAAATAATAATTAATATAATGATGATCCTAATCAAGTTCATTACAAATGTTTGTGGTCGAACTTTTCTAGCGTGGAGTCGAAATGGCGTCTTCTGCAAAAGTTCCACAGTCAGACTCAGAATCAGAATGGGAAAGTTGAGACGCACTTTACTATGAACTTCTTGCTTTCTGAAGAATTTTCAATTATGTAAATTTTACATTTTCAAGCAACCCGGATGAGTAAGACATTAAAGAACTACGATTAATTTTTACCGTAATTTATTGCGTATTCTTATGACGAATTTTCAAACGAACGCAACGCTTCTTGAAAAAATACTTCAGGCCATGCATCCCATAGGCTCTGATTCATTTTGTATGTAATTTCCTAAGAAAGGCTTATTTGTCCTAGCAGAAAACAGACCCGAAATAATCCTGTGTGAAAGCATTTGTATTTATTTAACCCGAAAATTCGGCAGCTGTTCCTTTCGTGCTTGCTTATATTTATGCAAAGTAAAAGTGCAATGTGCGATATTCCCATTGAGTCATTGACAGGACGTCAACGGTAACGCCAACGCTAACTCATATGAATGAGTCATAATGTGCGAATCTAGAGCAGGACTAGCCGAAAATGTGCACCCCACATGTACTGTGTATATAAATAGAATACAACTTTGGACATGTAGTGTAGTGCAAATTATTTTTTTGTGAATTAAAAGAGGACGTTATGAATGCATTGCATAAGATCTAATTGTCTGAACTGTCAAATGCACAACATAATCGCAAGGAATATAGTACAGATATAAGAGTGTCGATTAACGCAGTACCAATTCATAAATTTCTTATTCATTTCATTCACAGATTTCTCTTCATAGTAATTGGCTCCAGTCCAATGTCATTTACAGAGATTTATTAAGTGAGTAGTTTACAGACTACAAACTACTACCTTTGAACCCATTAATTAATCATTCGATTCAAACGAATTCTTCTGATTCATTTTTAGTCTGGAATAAACTTGATCCTTGACTCTATTTTTAAATCCTTGGACAGTCATCAGTCATCAATCACAATTAAGAATTGAAACGGTAAAAGTCCAAACGGACAATAATAATAAACTTGAGAAATTATGTCACAACTATTACAGTATTATGAATTGTTTGTTTGTCAGACGCATTTGGAATGTTGACTGTTTCTGACTGTTGCTCGGAATGCTGACTGTTGAATGTTTCAACTTCCACATTCAATAATTTACGTGAATCATATTCGAGAAGTTATTTAAAAAAATTTGGAACCGGAAGGGTGACAATGGCAGATAGCATTCCGTAGTCATGACGCTGTGATTTCTTGAATAGAAATTCAGTCAATTTGAAAAGAATTGTATGTAAATCCCGAATGTGGTCTCCAATTACTTCTGCACGCATTTTTCAGAAAAACGTTTAAAAATTGTACGAAATGATGTCAAATTTTATTTACTCGAATAATACGTCAAGGTGTCCAACAGAAAAATAGTTAGTGCATATTACAAGATTTTGCCATGTGTCAGGTTTTAAGGTTTTTTTTATGATTGTGGGCTATTAGGTAGAGTAAATTAACTCTTTACCTAGTTCATTCTCCAGAGTTATGATAACAATAACATTACGCACATTTACGCCCAGCATCAGCACAGCAGCACCCTGACTGAAATTCCAATGAGTCGAGAATTTAAAAATAGTTTTCCGGTAATTTGATAATGACTATTGTGACAGTTGACAATGTGATAGTGTCGGGCCAAAAAAACTAAAAACTGTGCCAAGGTGAACTCCAGTTATTTTCGTACTATTTGATTTAGCATTAAAAATCATTTTTTGATCAATGTTATAAAACAAAATAATAACAATCAAATTAATCCAAGTGCGGAATAAAGTTGACACAAGGATAAATGAGATTAACCGATGCATGCATAATAGTCGTAACAAATTAAACTTGACTAACGCGTTAACCCGTGAGGTGAATTAAATAATATAATCTCAAAGTCAAAATAAACAGACGAGTGCTTGATTCCGATTCCGATTACCTTGTTCAGTTTTATATTACACTCAATCAAACTAACTAAGCCAAAACAATACAATCAAAGTATCATCAACGCAATTACCAGATTAATCACCGGAAGATACTGACACAAAATATTTGTATAATTACGACGAAATGGAATGGAATTCCTGACAGGTTAATTCCCGGGATCAATTGTTTACTTTATATGCACTCGACTATTTATATGTGGTACTTGAATAATATTTGCCCTAGACGTTGGGACGCTACTTACGGCAAGGATTAATTTTGATGAGGTAATCAAAAGTGATCAAAGAGTAATAATACATAGGATATACCTGTACTTTTACTTACTGTGGATTTTCATGCTCATGCATGGCATGAGATTCTTTAATATTTCCACATTACATACTCGTAGTGCGTGTGTTGTTGCTGATGATGGTGTTGACATTATAATAATTATCTGTGTCATTTGTCCTGTAGTAATGAAATGTCGTGTGCGTGTAGGAATGCCAAATTGCCGAGTCACAATTTTTTGATTGTAGTTGTACTGGTACATGCCCACTACTAATCAATACATGCATGTATGTTTCTAAAAAGAAAGAGAGATTCGTGCAGGAATTTATCTGTAGGAAAGTTTTTTGCTAATTTCCCATGCCATTGACATTTCGTATTGTATTGTATTTCTTTTTGCAAATTTACTTTTTGATTATAGAGATTTTTATGGCGTGTACTATTTTTTAAAAATAAATTTTGGACGGTTGTCGTTGTGTAAGCGTAAGCATTACAGAACGTTTGTTTATACAAAGGCTCCTTGCGACACAAGAATTCTTCGTCTGTGTCTGTGTCTGGGATTTCTGCGATTGAAAAGAATATTAGATTCTCATTTAAGTCAACAATGGAAACTTTTAAAACAATTTCGTGGAACGGTATGGCTACACATATTTAGCCAATGAGATAATTCAAGATCAAGCTAATTCTTGGAAATATTATGACATGCTTATACCTGGAGGAAGTACTCCTTTTGCACGTGAACTGTTTATAAATATTTTTCTAAGTAATGGGCGAGTATTCCTAATTTGCGGTTTCCTTGTCCAGGCAGTATTTATAATCAAAAATAAATGTACACCCATTGCGTTTACATTTTATTGGTTGACTGGGCTGAATAATTCAACAAAACATATGTACGTATTTTAATAAATAGCTAAAACTGCAATTGCCACTTGCAACATGTCAGTAGTAATAAGAAAAATGGTTTGAAGATTGTTATACGTACATTAAAATTTTTATACGGTGTAATTTCTTGTTAGGTGATTCTAACTCCTTCGTTTACATTTATGACCGTAATACTAATAAAACGAGGAGGCAGGTAATAAGAAATAAGAACCCAACGTTTACAATTTTTTTTGTTCATCATAATAAACATGCAAAGAATGACCACATTCTGGATTTGACCTCAAGGTAAAAATGCAATGGAATGCAAGGTGTATTAATTGCAAGGACAAGTGATCAGAAGTCCAATCAAATTGAAATATGTTCAACTTCAAGTATTTGTTCAATCAAGTAAATTAAAAATAATTATGGGTTATGTGGTAGTCATCAAATGCAATGCAGGCAGGCTAAGATTCCCAGGAGCAACT
>JAQGCB010002632.1:0-11154 GCA_034698835.1 Protaphorura tricampata | reverse complement strand
TGCCCTTTATTAGTAAAATGGCTCCAGAACTATCCGGCTATAAGAAACTGGTTGAAGAATTTCACCCGATTTTTGAGTTTTTGAGAAAACCGATCAAACAACACAAATTAACGTATCAAGAAGGTCAACCTAGAGATTTCATTGATTCCTTTATGGATGAGATGAACAAAACTACGAATACATCATCAAGTTTCTACAAAGAAAATGGGGGTAAGCAGTGTGAAATTAATTATTATGATTAAGCTGTCGCAGCTGAGTCGTATGGGTTTGCCAATGTAGTTTCGCTGTGGTGGGGTTCGATTCCCCGACCAGGGAATCAATATCCTTATTTAATTTTAAGAAATGCGATTTATTCGGCACACGCATCTTCATATTTGTCTATATAATTTTCAGAGAGGTCCATTTTATTTTCCATATTTGATTTGTTCATTGCTGGAGCTGAGACAACAAGTACAACAATGACATGGGCATTCTTGTATTTGGCTAAATATCCGGAAGTCCAGAAAAAACTTCAAGCAGAAATTCAAAAGGTTGTTGGAAATAGTCGCTTGCCTTCATTGAGTGATCGCCCAAATATGCCATACACAGAAAGTGTTATTCATGAAGTGATGAGGTACTCAAGTCTTGTACAATTGGGTGTTATGCACAACACGACCAAAGAAGTGGAAATTGGGGGATATACAATTCCAAAGGACACAATGGTGTTTTCAAATACGTATGGAATTCATTATGACGAGAAGGTTTGGGGTGATCCAGAGAATTTTAGACCTGAGCGATTTTTGAACAAAGATGGGGTTTTTGCTAAACACCCATCCTTCGTACCGTTCTCAGTAGGCAAAAGGCAAGTATAATAATTTTTAAAAAAACTACAATCAAAATACTGTGTATAATAAAATTAATCTTGGATCTTGAATATTAAAAAAGGGCGTGCCTCGGTGAGACGTTGGCCAGGGATGAACTCTTCCTTTTCACAACGAGTCTGTTCCAGGCTTTCCAAGTTATGCCAGCCACATGTGCAGCAGATTTATCAGTGGAGGCTAATGTTGGTGGAGTCTTGTCACCTTTACCACATAAATTAATCTTAAAAGAAATCCATTGAAAAATTATAAAACTTATTTCAAGAGGAGGTAGGAATTCTAGACTTCCAATAATATGTAAATCACGGCTCTCTACCATTATCTAAATTCGAATAAATGAGGTGTACATTTTTATATATTATTGATGTGGCGTAATTTTGACAATATGACTCATTGACTTAATTTTGAACAGTTTCAGTCAAAATCTGTACGGAGATAATCCGTTATCATTTCGCCCAATGGTTCGAAGTTGTTTCTGGGAAGCTTTTTTTCATATTTTGGAAAGGAGAACTCATTCTCCCCGGAAAAGTGAACGACGATATTTGAGGAATACATTCCAAAGAATTCCAATTCAACGTGTGCCTTTAATGTACATACATGTAAGTGTGCTTACGATCATAAAACAGGTCAGATTTGCTTGTTCATGAAAATATTCAAAAGCAATGACCCGACAACATACACAATTTTTGTCTTACAATTAGTGCGATACCAGAAGACAAAAACTGCAAATATTTTGGAACACATCTGCGTATTCATCAAATTGTATGATTGGAATAGAGTGTTGATGTTGAAATCAACAATGAAATACGCATTTACTTCTAAAGTTCCATTCAGACTCGAATAGGAAAATAAGTTGAATCAAAGTTAAAAAAAAAACAGTCAAGGCCAAGGCCAGGTTGAAAGCAGTCCAGTCCATCGAACTGCTTTCAAGAAAAGTGATTAGCGCTGTATTTGCCTTTATTCTGTACTGGGGGTTTAATTCTTCGACTACGAAGAATACGTGCATAATTCTATCAACATTTACGTCTCGTATAATATGAGTTTGAATTAGAATGTTCTCATGCTACTAGAAAACTAGGGTGCATTTCCCTAGGCCAAATTCTATTACTGAAAATACTGTACGTGATCAAATTGGGGTGAGGGAGTGATATTTTTTTATGAATTATAGAATAAATGAGTACAATAACAATTTGTGGGTTGTTAATATCCAATAAAATTATCCATTTATTATTGTTCGTAATGGTTTTCCATATGTATAGCGTGACTTTACGACTTTAATGTTCACCCATTTGTTCATGTGTAGAGTAGCATTTACAGGCTATTCTTTATTGATCCCGTCTGGCTATCGATTTTCTTTGCCCTCTGCTGCTCCGTTACAGTTGCATTCCAGTGGAAATCGAAATGGGAGAGTTTGCACAGCCCCTGGCACCACACCTTCCCCGGCCAAAAATATCCGTGTTCGTATCCGTAATCTAAACACATAACCCTCTTCCTTATCATAAACACAGGCAGCAGACACATGTGAACTAAACAAATATTTTTGTGCATAAGTAAAGAAAAGAAAAGTAGAATTTTTGTTCACAAATCCACACCATTCTTTTTGGTCAAAATGGGTGGATTCAAAGATTTTCTTCTTCGTGGAAATTTGATACAATTGGCCGTAGCCGTGGTCATTGGTGCTGCGTTTTCAAATTTAGTGACCTCTTTCACTTCCGGTCTGATTACACCACTCCTTGGAATATTTGGTGGACAACCCAGTTTCAAAACTTTGCATTTTACAATCAATGGGAGTGAATTCAAGTATGGAGCTGTGATTGATGCTCTCGTGACCTTCTTCATCACTGCAGTGGTTATTTACTACGCGGTTGTTTTTCCGTCCACATATGTCATGGATAAATTCAAGAAAAAGGAAGAGTCCACCAAAAGGAATTGCCCAAAGTGTTGCAGTCAGATTGACAAGAGTGCAACCAAGTGTGCTTTTTGTACAACAAATCTTGAACCAGAACCACCAGTCGTTGAGGAAAATGATATTGAAGAGAAAGGAAAGAAACCTGACCAAGGTCCGGCTGAAGTTTAAGAAGACGTTATCAGTCTTGGGTCAAATCTTCCCACTTCAACATGCAAACTGCTGCTACTAATATCTATTTCAATTCTAAAAACCGCCCGCCGCATACCGCATGTCCAGAAACAAATTCAGAATTCATATTCATTTATGGAGAGGATGACAGAATTTGTGATCAAGACTAAATTAACAACATGAAGTACAAGTTCAAAGAATCTCGTTTTAATTTGCACAGTTTGGGCCCAATGAATATTGGATTCTGGTAACGTCCTCTCGTTGTGAATTCAATTTTTGCTAATGTACTCAAGCGTATAAAATACGCTGCACACCTGTGATGCTTTCAATATGTATTTGTATTAACATTTAATTGCAAGTGTAATCTATATTTTGCTACACTAATTGTACTGAATTCATCTGTGTATAACTTTAGTTTATGTTGTAATTGTAAGATGTTTTAGTGCCATCGTTTTTGCCTTCACAATTCTTAAAATGTAAATCGCACATCTTGTTAGAACCGATGAGGAACCGAAATGCTAAAATGTAAAATGTCGTATAAAAAGAAATCGTGCATGATGAAAAGAACAGTGAACCTCGCAGTACTTGTTGCCATAACTTATGATATCATAAAATTCTGGTAATGAATTGTGTAGAGTGGAATTAGCTATGATGCATTACCATTGTGATTGTAAATTTGTAATTGTGTCCTGAAATGCTGAAAACAGGGTCGTCGTACGAGGAAGTGTATTATGGAATTAAACTTATTGAATGTGACCAATAAATATAACCTGTAAAAAAGTGTTCCTTGTGAAAATCGCTCTGCGTTCATTTATTTAATACATTTGGAATCAAAATACTCGTGATAACTACGAAACATATTTCGAAACAATGTAGGCAATGATGTTCATTAGATATAATTTCGATAAATTCTACTTCTGGCAGTAATGACCTTGATAGTAAAACAGAAAATCTGCTTAATGTATTGAATTGATGTCATTTTGAGACTAATCGTCTCCGTCAGTGGTTTTCGTTACATTGAAGAGTTTCTACACTCCTCTGAACGTTTTTATTAACGCAAAGGTCTACATTCTGAAGGCCAGGTGTAATATGCCTTTGCCCCTAAAAAATCACCTCAATTTACATTTCATTCGATTTACTTTCAAAACCATACAGTATCAAATTTATCCAGAGTTTAAAATATTTGGAACAACAACAGGTGCGATCCCGTTATTGAGTTATGAGAAACACAGTTATTACAATGTTCCCTTCAAGACATTTTCAACTAAAATTTAACCAGTTACATTTCTATTGTCATAAAGGCATATAAGACACATGTCATGTTTTGGTTTCGTTCACTAATGCAGCAGTACCCATTCATACCAAGTTCAGAATATTAAAACATTTCTACACAATCAGTAAATATATTTATATAAATACTCATCCCATCCGTCCAGCTCGTTCAGCCGACCCAGCCGATCCCCATGCCTGCGGACTGCGAGGAATTCTACAAAAATACGAATTTGATTTTAAGACTCACTATTTTATAAATTAAAAACTCTAGGAATCAGAACCAGAAAAATTCTCACCTTATGTTTGTAATCTCTGGGTGTTCATAATCCATTGAACCAGATACATATTTCCCAATGGGATTAGCAGAAGTGAAGTTCGTTATGCTGGAGATGGTAAAGAGTGCGATGAGCAGTATTACCTGAAATGAATAGCCAGGATTATCAAATATGCAAAATTATGAATATGAAAAAAACAATATATAAGATTGTATGGTACTTACGAAAGTTAATTTCATTTTGATATAATTCTTTATCAACCTCTTCAAATAATTAAACTTTTCTTGACTTTTTTGGCGATGTGCGTTCGTGTTAGCGTGCAAATGAGTATATACATACCCCAGGAGTCACACATCAATTTATACTTTCACGAAAGAGATAATTGTACACTCTAATTTGTTAAAATTAGTTTTAGATAATTGTCTTTGGAAAAATACATTTTACCTGATCACCTATCGTCATAAAAAATTAATTAAGGACGAAGGAAGGATAATCATTAGGGGAACCTCCGATAATTTTGTACGGGGGGACAGAAAATGTAATTAGTCAAAAGGATTCCACTATCCACTTGTCAACTGTAATCGTTAGACAGAGAAGGACGCAGTGATGAAAAATTAAGTTTTTTTTGGGTCATATCTCTTTCGGTGAAGGGTTCTTAATGGGAATTGCATGACTCCGGTAAACTGACAGTGGCATCCCGGTGTCATGTACAAGGGACACTTTTCAACTTACAGATTTTAGAACCGAAACGGTTCTAAGATTTGGGGCAGTTACCTGGATTAACCGAAAATGAATCGATTTCATAAGCTATTTTTGGCTTCCGGAATACCATGAAATTCAAAGCACTATTTTTACCGCATGTATTATAAAAGAAAACACCCATATCCAGGGACCAATCACACAAATTTACAATTGAGTACAATACCTTGTCAGTGTTTGATATTTCTGTTCAGGGAACATCGGAGCCTCGGACAGATAAAATCAGTCTACGTTTGTTCGTTAATATCCTTTTTTCGTGACAGGAAATTCTACAAGTTTTAATTGTGACATGACGTATTTTAGGAAGTCTAATCGTGAGGTAATGTAAAGTTTAGATAACATTGAAAAAACTTGGATTAGTTGTTCATGTCATATGTCATCGCGTACACACATTCCATTCCAGGTCATAATTGGTGGAGCACATGGTGAGCTAGTATCTTGAAGTTCATTAGTTCTGGGTCTCATTGCTAATGAGTCGTGCGGCTCTTTTGTAGGAAGGCATGGTAAATTAATCTACCTACAGATCCAGCTTCTTTTCATTCATGGGCGGTTCGTTGATTGTAGAATTAATAGGATTTGTTAACAACGAATGAGATTTATTTTCCTTAATCTTACTTGAGTAGTAGGTTGAATGGAAAGCAGTATTTTCTGTACAGAAAGTAAATTTAATTGAGAATATGCTAAAACATTTTTTAAAAGAAACTGTCATAATGCGAATTACTCAGAATTAATATTTACTCTAATTAAAAGATAGGTTGTTAAATCCATGTGGGATCCGTTTTACTACAACAAATTCTTTGGGAGAACTCATATGCATAGAACATAAACTCCATAGGATGACACACACAATACAATGCGACTCTTCTAATTTCTGGAATTCATAAAAAGTCACGCAATTCACATTAAGCTAACCCTCACCCTATCCTATTATCACTAAAGAGGGGGATAAGAGACAAAAAACAACAAAAGAGTTTTCCATTCCAGTAACTTTCCCCTGTACTTTTTTTTTGCTCATAAGGATTGCTTTTTTACTAATTGCATTCTAGGCTATTCTCAATCGGCTCCTGTTCACGCGCATTTTTTACTGCAATGTTTGTCAACAAAATTGTGTTTTTTTCCAAATGTACGCTCCAAATCTAAATTGGATTTGGTTTTGTGGTGGTAAGTGGTTTTTCTCCATAAAAAACCATAAAAAAGTTATTAGATCCGCTCACTAATTTACCACTCACAGGCACAGTTCCCCGGGACCTTCCGGGTTTGACATTTGATTGACAGACATCTATTTTCTAAAAACTCTTTATTACTTTTTAGTAAAATGAACCACAAAATACATTTATATTAGTCTACATTAAAATACAGAATGGGTGTCCTTTCCATAAGTGTTATAAGTAGTGAGACTGGATTACATCTGCTACGAATAAAGGCCCATTTCGATTGAACAGTTGTAAGTCCTTTTCCACCCGTTTCAAATTTGACTCAAGCTCCACTTTCTTTTTCTCTAGTTTTGGAGACAGTGAATAAAGTGGGAGGGTCTGGTACTCAGAAAATATTTCTTTCCAATGCATTTCCAACCCCTGTAAGTCAAAACCAGAATTTGTTACTTTTATTGACTATAAACGCATGATAGTGTAAAATTTCAGTTGTACGGTCCGGATAAGATAAAAATATCTACATTCGACACATTATCTGAGTTTACATTCTATTTAAGGCAGATGCGGAACTCTATGATAAATATTTAATAATTTTCGAATTTGTTACCTTTAAAATCATCCCCCTCTCTTCGTTGGTGAGGGCTCTGCATTTATTTCTTGACGCCCTCTCAATATCTGCCTTTACCGCTAAATCTCTCTCGTACAGTTCTTGCTTTACACGGCCAATGTATTGAGGGATTTGTCCAAAACCAGCCTAAAATTGGAATTATTATCTCATAAAATAATTCAAGAACGGAAGAATGATACATTATGACCGCATCTCAACTAAGTGCTTAAAATTACGTTAATGAATGATTGTAGAGAAAAGTAAACGGACGACAACACAAATATATAGGTCAGACGATCAAATTCTATAAAATAGCTAATAAAATAGGAATGCGATTTCCAACACTAGAATACTAAGAATACTGACCTTTCCAATAAGTTTCCGTGGGACCCATTCATTCCTGTGACCTTTATAACCATCCACAATTCTACGCTCTGGGACTTTGGGTGGAGTCCTCATGGCGGCCAATGCATTATCACGAATGAAGTCCTTCTGCCCTCTCTCAATAAAAACAAGGTTCCCGTTGTAACTGAGTGGGACTCTTTGTGGAACTTCATCTTTCGGACAAGTGCACCTTCATTAATATTTGACTCATTAATTAATTTGCAAGTACTAATTATTTTTTGGTGACCAGTATAAAATTAATACTGCACCTTAACTCCTCTCCATACTTGCAACAATCATCTTCTTCAATTCCACAGCCATCGTCGCCATCTCCGTTTCCGCCTAGATCTTTGCGATTGCAATTTCTCATAGTTGCAGTGGCAGTGTCTTCCGTCTGACAAGACACACTTTTGGCCAATAACGGCTGGGAATGTGAACCTCTCATTTTTGTGATCAAGTCGTAGCTGGAATTCCGATTATTAGTATTCTGACATCCTTCGGATAGTGATGGTTTTGCTTTCGGTGTTGAATCATCAGGACCATTTGGCTTACAACAACAGCTGCAGATACTATTATTGTTGACAAGACAAGACTTTAACTTGGGCTGCTGCTTAGCTGGTGCTGTTGAGTCTGAAAAATTAGTAACGTGAATCAAAATTAAAAAACCCCTGGCATAGTTAAAATCTATATTTTCCAGAGTTAGTAGAATGTACCGTACCAGAATTTTTCCAAAAGCAGGGGTCACCTCCAGTGAATTTCCTCAGAAATCTATGCGGTTGATTTAAAAACACACTTGGAGTCCCCATCGTTTTATATGCTCCACTTTTCCTGCAACAAGCCTCCTTCCGAACTTTACATGCATACCGGGAGACATAGGTTCTAAAATAAAAAAAATACACTACAGAATTATGAGAAACTTTTCAAAAATAATTTTGGAAAATTACCCAGGGTATAACTGCCGTCGCTTTTCTCTGTCCGACTGTCCAACCAAATTGTAAACACTCTCACCATGATCCTGATTCTTCTGAGAAAAAGTGAACATTTTCTTGTTAGCAAAAGACTATTTTAGTGAAAATGATCCGAGATGTGACTTGAGGGAAAAATGATCCGGGGGAATGTGATTTTGACGATAGTAAAATGTACAGCTAGCTATCTATAGCTATGCGCTGGCTGACGTTACGCTAATCTTTAGCAAATGTCTAAGCAAGAGTAATCTAATTACTGTACCGAGGTAATTATAAATTCCCTATGTAAACTAATACAAAATGGTACAAAAAAAAACTTAGCGTAAGTAATATCCGACACCTACATGTATCTCAACCTAAATGAATTACTTCATGGTGGAATAAAATTTAGATTTATCTGAATTGTTGATGGATTGAAGCGCTCAGATTCGATTACGTTGCCAAGACAACTGTTTTCCGAAATTTGAGTCCAAAAATCACTGGGTTACGTCTAATTTTCAACTGTTTTAATTTTAGAGCTGGAGATAACGGAACTACAACTACCTTATGCATTTTTGAAACAAGTTAATTAAAAATATGTGGTACTAGAGTTTGGACAAAATATTATGTAGCTACTGAAAAATAAAAGGATTGAGGCAATTAAAAATCGGATATTCATACAATGGAATCTCTATATATCAACCTCCCCTATAACGTACACCTCTCTGTACCGTCCGTAATGTCAGGAACGCAAGAACTCCCATTGCATACACTTCTTTGTTATTCCACTTTCTGTATATTAAACTTTCTCTTTATTGGACAAATGGTCCATTTTTCGAGTTCGGTATATAGAGAGTCCACTGTAATTTAAAATTCTATTTCTTGTAATACATTAGGTGTTGAGGTTGCCCGAGAACTCATCAAAATCGGTGTTCAGAATTACCCACGGGCACTCACACATTTGATAATCATAAATGGTGAGTCAGTATACTTAAATAAACAACACACATTTCCCATTGACCCACGATAATTCATAATAAATTTTTTAGTACCCAAAGTTGCGATACCAGTCGCCAGGATCTTAACGTCCATGTTTTCCGAGTTCCACCAGAAACATCTAAAGATTATTGGAGCGGACAAAGATGAATATTTGAGATTTCTCCTACGTTATATTTCTTGGAGTGACCTTGCAAAAAAATATGGTCTGGAGGAAAGTGAACGGCCTATTGCAATCCAGTCTCAGAAGAAAAGTTAACTCGCAATTAATTTGATCAGCGTAAAGTAAACAAAAGTCAATATTTATGTGTAAGTGACACAAACTTTTTGCATAAAAGGAAATTCTCCAAACAAGTACACGATCGTATTTTTATTTTTTATTTGCACGCAATTTCTGGATTGACAAAGTAACCTCATGCCTTCATACTCATTTTTGCTCTAGCTAATTATTAGCAGGAAATATTTACAAGTCAAAAAACCTATTGACGAGTTTCACCTGTCCTCTGGGTAAAAAGTTGTTTACCTTGCAACGCAAGTAAGAATTTGTTAGCATCCTGATCAGTACAGGGTGGTTCATCGCACTTGGTACATCACAAGCTAGTAATTTCAAGTTTCGATAATGCATAGGTTTGTATGTACAGGGTGACCTAAAAGTATCATGGCTTTCTCATGCTATACAGTACATACATTCAAAACCCAATTATTACTTTTGGACCACCTTGTAAATATTTTTAAAAATCTAAAATACATTTATGATTCTGTATTATCTGTGTATGATAAAATTAAAAGAAAATTATGCACCGTGTGGTTCAAATTGGACGGACCTAATTTTTCTAAAACTCTATCTCCAGACGTACTACCTGTGATACGTAGTGCACATAACAATTTTGAAGTATAAATGAAGTCCTGAAAACGAGTTTGACTACCTGTCGACTTGATGAATAAAATTTGATAATTTTTATCCACGCAATAGATTTCCTCTTGAAATTAATTCCATGTTTTTGTCGCAGAACTATTAGCTACTTATAGCATAATTAAACCTGTTCATAAGGAAAGCTTGGATAATATAACTGAATAAAACATTTAAGAGAGTGACCAACCGCAGAATTCACTTTTTTATTAAACTTTTATGGACGTTAATTTCACCATTGGTTGTATTCAAGTACAATGCTACTGTTAACACAAATAAATCAAGTGCAAATTCTAGTATCGATAATTCAAATAATTGTCAACTCAAGTAAACAAATCAGTATGAATGATTTGAGTTCGAATGAATCCTCTGAAGTAATAGAAGCTGAGAAAATTGCACTTGCGCAGGTAATTAGCAATTCAGCCCTTTTTTTACCATTACTTAAGTGAGACTAATTTAGATTTGTTTGAATTTTAAACTTGTTTTCGAACAAGCAATGTCTTATTTAACTTCGCCTGAGAATGGCACAAAAAATATAACAAATACAAATCTGTAAAAAAAATTAAAATGTAAACAGTTGATATTTTGTATTATAAAAATTGAATTGAATTGCAGTTTCGACCATTGATTGCTGATGTGGTTAATACAAGCCAAGATACGGACGAATATCTTATGGGATGGTTACGGCGTAAGAAAATATTTTGTACCTGATTGCGAGGTCAAACTCCGATACAGTGGACTCTCTATATACCGAACTCGAAAAATGGACCAAAATGTGTTCAATAAAGAGAAAGTTTAATATAGGTACAGAAAGTGGAATAACAAAGAAGTGTATGCATGCAAAGGGAGTTCTTGCGTTCCTGACATTCTGGTCGGTATATAGAGGTGTACGCTATAGGGGGGGTCGATATATAGAGATTCC
>JAQGCB010002631.1:0-11156 GCA_034698835.1 Protaphorura tricampata | reverse complement strand
ATGCAAGTACAATTGTGTAAGCACAAATTGGAGAAAATATTGAGAAACTATACGCAATTCGGGGTTTGAGACAGTTCTCCGCCTCAATTGATGATTTTTTAATTTGCACAGGAAATAAACCAATGATACGAAGAATTTTAACCATTGGTTCCCATTGTTCAGAAAATCCTTTCAATTGTACCACATTTTGTAATTTTTTATTTTCCATTGGTTTTACATTTTCTTCTGAGTCGATTTTATTTTGCAGTGTTTTGCAGTCTGGTAAAATAGTTTGTATTTTAAATGTCCTGGGGTCTGACATTATGAAAAAATGTATTTTGTCGGTATGAACTTTTCCTAACTATTCAGAGACAAGTCAAACGACCGAGTGATGAAATGCCAGATTTCACTGAAAGGTAAAAGTACGAATTTATATATTACTAAAATCATTAAAATATACAGAGAAAATGGGATTACACTCACACTCATTCACGGGCATGCAGATACTATACAATTTTTTGGTTTGAAACGACCAAGAGGTGTCCATCAAAAATATACAGATTATTAACGAATTATTCATGTGAAATTACATTTCATCCTCTCACAATAAGAAATATGACGAGTTGGAATTGGAACTTTAATAAGAACCCACCACTCACTCATTCATAACATAATGAAGACAGGACAGAAATACTGAGAAAAGATGACATGTACCAAATTGAATGCAATACTAGCGAGTATTACTAGAAAAAAACTGACAAACCCTGCCCTGGTGCCCGCGCGGACGATACTGATACTAGCTTGTTTAAATTGAAATGCCTATTAAATGGAAATGGAAATGTTAGGGCAGATTTTAATAGGACTATTTTTTGAGAGTTTGCTTACGATTAGTAAGAATCATGCACTGCGATATTGCAAATCAAGCAAATACAGATAACAAGAGAGTTGAGTAAATAACACACTTTCTTGAGTGAAAAAATGAGAATGCCTACAAAATTGTGAATGTGTTATCCAAAATAACTACAAATTTGTGCAAAACTGCTTTTCGCCGGATGACACTTCCAAATTGAGTTGACAATCGATTTTTTTTATTCCGACTCCAACTTTTCTGCTAATATTCGGCTTACGGATTCGAACTCCGACTTTAATTAAAACACCGATTCGATCTCAATTGTGAAAATAGCGAATTCCCAAAGAAATGAAGTCTAATTCTGATCAAAATTAAAATTCTGATTATGAAAATAATTCCATAGCATACAACTGAATATGAACTGAAAATTTGTCGAACTAAATAACGTTACATGAAAGACGTACCGAAAACGTCCATGCGAACACGTTGAAACATTAGCAGCCAATGTGAAATAGTACAATGTTGGGGTGAACCAGAATTCAAAAAATTAAACCATTCGACATTCGTAAATAAATGAAACATGGTAGCAATTTGTACAACACAACATGCTTATATTTTTATTATTCTATCCATAACATTTTTCGGTAGATCCCAGCCCCAGTAGACAATTTACACTCATGTGCTAGAATGTCTATTCGACTTACCTAACTTCTACGAGTATATCACTATATAGTATATCGAGCCAGGACATTAGTTCATTTAAGATTCACACAGAAGTTTTGCTACTTCAATGTACCACAGTCCACTCGAAGAATCCTTCAAGAGTTTGAAGCATTGAATTGCATCAAAACAATCCTCCTGTTTAAATGATTGAGAGTTTTTCTAAGTACGAAATTATCTCTCACCAAAATCATTAAAAATGAGAAAATGGGATTACACTCGCACTCATGGGCGCGTGCAGATAAATTCTTTGGTGAACAAGAGGTGCTCATCGAAAATACATTATTAACCAATAATGTTTGGAAAACTACATTTCATCGTCTCACAATAAGAAATATGACAAGTTGAAACTTTGTTAAGAATCTACCACTCACTCATAACATAATGAAGACAGAAATACTGATATGACACAAGATATTAATTTGAAGACGTACGTACAAAATTCAATACAATACCATTCAATAGAGAAAAACAGGCAACTGTAGTGTAGTTACCGTAGTGCCGGCGGCTACTAACCTTGTATAAATTGTAATGCGTATTAAATTGAATTGTTACAGTGGAATCTATATAGATCAACCTCCCCCATATCGTACACCTCTGTATACGTACCAGAATGTCAGGAACGCAAGAACTCCCTTTGCCTACACTTCTTTGTTGTTCCACTTTTTGTATATTAAACTTTCTCTTTATAGGACACATTTTGATGCATTTTTCGAGTTCGGTATATAGAGAGCCGACTGTACGGCAGATTTTAATGGTATATGTAGTCTCTGTGCTGTGCACTATTCATAATTTTTATTTGGTAGATCGTAGTGCAGTGGACAATTTATACTCGTGTGCTAGCTAGGGTTGTCTAATCGATTTACATCAACCTCTACGAGTAATATCACTGCACTATACTGTCGAGCCAGTACATGACATTTTTTATTTAACATCTGTCACGGACCAGTTTTGGCCCGTGTGCATAAATGTACAAGCGCAGGGTGAGATCATCGTTAGTAAGGAAAGACCAGACATAGGATGAAACTCCGTTTATGGCAATCTATGGAGTTAGAGGGCTAAATTGGGAAACCAGTGACTAAGGTCCCGATTTAGGCCACTGAACGGTGTGCCAAAATCCCGGGGAAGGTAGACGCTAAGAGTCATTGAGGAAGGAACGAAGAGGGAGAGATTGGCGAGGGCCAGGGCTAAAAGTGGAGGTGGGAATGGGTATTTAAGGTTAAGAAGGACAGGCATCGGGGGCTCAGTCGGCCGGTGAAAGTGTTAGTTAGTCGAACAGTCTTCTAGTGTTAGGGGAAGTGAATGTGGAGTGACTGTGTAGTAGGGTTAGTCTAGACTAGTTGAAGACAACTCAATGTAAAATAGCAAGTACGTGAAAGAAATAAAACCAACTCGACAACGAGGTTATCAACGTACGGGGTGTACCAAAGCTAACTGTGTTGTGACCATTACTTTCACTGACTCATTCTCTGAGTACCTCCGGGTACTCGGAGTAACACTATGTTACTATACTTGGCTCAGTGACCGAGTATGACATCCAAAATCCTAATTCATCACTTACCTCAAATACAGTCTTGCCCAGAGAAAGAGAAACGAACAGACAGGAAATGAGCTCAAGTCCAAATGTTGAAGAATGTCCGATCTGTTGCATGTTGCAATACTCTGACCCTTCTCACTGGAAAACATTGACTTGTGATCACAAACTCTGCACCAACTGTTACTCAAGCTTTGAAAAGAAAGGGACGAGAATGTGTTCCGGGAAATCAGAAACGTTCGTCAAATGTCCATTTTTTCAAAGTTGTTCTATTGGAGAAGAAATCGGAAATTGTCCAAATGAAAGAATGCGAGTGAGCACGACTTCAATTCCATGTGTTGGATATGAAGGATTTTCCACCCTTTTGATAAATTATTCCGTTGTTCATCCCAAATACAGTGTGAACCGAACGGCCTATTCGCCAAATTCTCCCGAAGGAAATCGAATCCTTAATCTTCTAAGAATTGCTTGGGATCGGAGACTCATTTTCACCATTGGAAATAGTTTAGAGAGTGGACGACAGGATGTACTCGTGTGGAACATCCATCATAAGACAAGGATGAATGGTGGGGTTCAAAAACATGGCTTCCCTGATCCAACGTATTTCCAACGTGTTCTGGATGAGCTCAAACAGTATGGAATTCAATGAGACTGAAAAATAAAATAAAATATACGTCTTTGTCTTTCTTGAGACACATTTTGTACTACCAAGTACCGACTACCAAGCCCATACCCTTGCAATGCTACTTTGTAATTGAAGAAATGTTAAATATTGATAGACGCCTTAATAAAAATATGGGATTTGGGAGTGAGATTTATACGGACGAATAAAGTACTTTTTGTACATTTACACACAATTTCTTATAATCAGTAATACCGAAACCGAAGGAAGCAAATGATATAATAGTTGTATAGACAATTATGCACGACTTACTTTTAGTTTCAACTATTTTATTTTTATTCCAAATTAAAACGTGAAGTGGGTTAACGAGTGAGTCACTGTATTATAATATTTTTTTTCCAGTCTCTCACAAAAACGCATCATCATCATTTTATTTTGTATGTATGAGATATGATTTCATTTCATTTCCTCTGCACACACTTGGCACTTGCTCTTGTGAACATCCAACACGCTCAAATAATACTCACATACTCACATCAGCCAAGCAAGAGTAAAACATAAAAATGACTACATTTTCATGTACTTTTGTATGAAACACTATGATTAGGTACATTTAAAATTTTGCTTCAATCGGATATCTATTTTTAGCCGACTAAGATGATTTTTTAGGTCGTTTTGTCTTGTCAGGTCTATTACGAACAAATATGGACATATATAACTGGACACAACTTCTGGAAATTAAAGCACATATCATATTAACGCTGTGCTGGCTGCAGTACGGCTGGACATACCAGCTGCTGGCTAAGGAAAACTGACAACGATAAAGCCTGGACATACACTTAATTCCCACAACATTTTTTAATTTGTTCTGTATTAAGTTTAGAATCAATTATTTAAAGAACACTTTGTGTACAACATTTTGCTCAGTGTTTTAAAAATTTTAAGGCTGATCAGCAGAAGTGCCAATTCTGGGAATTCAAAATGAGTTCTAAATGTGTTCTAGTGATATTTCTCAGTTTATTTCTTGGAGATCTCTTGTCCGAAACGAATATGTTGGAAGGTTAGATTAATTCGAAATAAGACATGGCGGAGCGAGTACACGCATATGGGCATTTGGCCTAACATGTCCATAAAAGCATTTGTTTAATTTGTAGCACATTGTTGCTTTACTATTTTTCAGAAGAAGCGAATGTCCAAATCGTGTACGCCATGAAAAATTCTATCCGAATTTGGAGCGCCAGTCATAAGAAACAAACGACAATATCTGAGGGTGAGCAAACGGTTGGCGTAGCCGTCGACGTTAAGAATAAATACGTTTTTTGGACGGAAGCCGCCGATGAGAAGGAAATTATTTACAGGTCAAAAATCACTGGTGACAATCGCGTCGCACTTATCGACACCGGTCCGTTTAAATAAACTATTTCTGCTCGACATCCTAGTTTTGTCTTTTAGATTGTAATTTATTTATTTAATATTTAGGACTAATTTTACCTGAAGGGATTGCTTTTGACTGGATCACTGGAAATATTTATTTTACTGATTCAAACCCAAGTCATATTGTTGTGTGCAATGGAGATGGGATATTTTGTTCAATTATTATTCAAGACTACATGGACAAACCCAGAGAGATAGCACTTCAACCTAGTCAGGGGTATAATATTAAATAAATAATAAATAAAAAAACAAATATAAAATTAATTTGAACAGAAGTATTTAAATTACAGCCTAATGTTTTGGACTAACTGGGGTAAAAAAGCAGGGATTGTTCGAGCTGGAATGGATGGATTATTCCCACTTCCAATTGTTACAAAGGATATAATTTGGCCGAACGGTTTAGCCGTAGATCATGGCCAATCACGATTGTATTGGATGGATGCAGATTTAGACAGAATTGAAAGGTCTACATTTACTGGGGAAGAGCGTCGTATCATTAAATCTGATGGAATCGATCATCCCTTCAGTTTAGATGTGTTTGAAGATACACTTTATTGGAGTGATTGGAATTTTCGTAATATTCAGGTGAGTTTGTCTGAGGAAATATCGGTCATAATGTTATTCTACCTGTTGTGATTTTTCCAGAGCTGTAACAAATTGACTGGAGAAAATCACACCACCTTAGTGAAAGACAATGGTCCAGGCTATCCACATGGTTTGGCAATTTTTCACCCAAAAGCTCAACCAAAACTTACATTGAATCCATGTGATTCTGCCCGATGCACTCACATCTGCGTCCTAACTCCACAAAATTCATCCGCCTGTGTATGTCCGGTTGGTTTTGTTTCGGATAAAAATCTGACAACTTGTAATGGTGAGTCAAACAAACCGAAGTGCATCTGTGGAAGTGGATGCTGAATCCAAAAGACAGATTCATGAATTTATACGCATTTTTAATTTTCAGATGATAAAACAAAACCCAAATTGGCAATCGCTCACTATAATCGCCTGAGAACATTTCGGTTCAACAGTATCGGTCGAAATGTAATTGAAGAAGTGACTGTGTCCAGTTTAAGAAAAATTGGAGGAATGGTCTACAACCCTATGAATGATACTCTTATCCTGAGTGACTCCTTGAATAAGGCCATCTATGAATACAGTCAGAGGTCAAAGAAATTGAGGCTAGTTACGGATGCTCACATTGGCCTTGTTCGAGGAATGGCATTTGGTAAAGATTTTTAAGCCTCTAAATTTTATGAGGATAAATAATATGTTTCTTGTATTTATTAATTTCTCAGATGTCATCGGACAAAATTTGTACTGGGTGGACAGTTCTCGACAAAGAGTGGAGGTCATGTCAATGAGAACAGGTGCAAGGGTCACAATTAGTCAAGAAACCCAATACCCCCAAGATATTCTAGTCATTCCAGAAAAGAAGTGAGCAAACAGCACTAATACTCTAATAGTCGTTATACATATTTTAAATATTGGCCTAAAATTGTTTAAAAACTGATCTTTGAATTTCTTTTATTTACACAGATACTTGTTCTTGGCACTAGCCTACTCAAGAGGTGGACAAATTTTAAGAATGCACATGAATGGGAACAAGAGAACGACAATATTTAACATTACCGATGGAGAACCAATTTCCTTAACCTATAATGTTGAAATGGGCAGAATCTTTTGGTGAGTTTGCGTTCACTCGTCCACAAAAACTGTGTTAGTTTAATTTTAAATTGTGTATTTTTTTAGGTGTGATGTGATCAAAAATACAATTGAATATGTTAGTCTGGACGGTGGAATCCAGTCAACTGCAATTCGAGGCCAAGGAAGTCCTTACAGCATCGTGAGTCTTAACAATCGTGTGTTCTGGACAGATCAACACACCCAACTCTTGAATAGTTTTTCAATTCATGGAGCTGCTTTTCAAACAGAACGACCCATGTTGATTCCATACTCTGACTCTGACTCTAAACAGGAACAAAATAAAACTTTAGAGTTGTTGTCCAAAATCACAGTCATGGATAAAGATATTTCTCGTTACCGAACCCTTGCGGAATCACACGATTGTGGGAATAATGGAGGCGGGAGTCCGAGTCCAAAATGTTCTCACATTTGTTTAGTTTCTGAAATTGACAATGTTGGAACTTGTGTTTGTCCAGAAGGTATGGAAATTGGAAGGGATCGAAAAACATGTGATGATATTAATTTGGAATCAGAACATAGGGTCATGAGTTCAGAAGAAAACTGCTCTGGGACTGGAACTGCTACTACGGTTATCATCATTATTCTCATTCTAATCCTCTTGACTTTAATTTTAGTCATTGGATTCATTCTACAAAAAAAGAGAATTCGTTCCTTTAATAGTATTGATGAACAACAATCTATAGGGTGGGTCAAAATCATGAAACAAACTGAGACTTTAGTATTTCCGAAATTGTGCTATAAAAAAATTATTTTATTTTACCAATTCCAGAGTCAAATACGTGAGTCAACATGGGAAAAGTTCTCGTCGAGGTGAAAATGGACTCAAAAAATTACGTGATGAAAATACGAAGGATGACGCCTTCGATTGTTCAATCGGGCCTTACGGTAAAGAAAATTATGCGAATAATCCAACCTATGAAGAAATTGAAGGACGACATGCTACAATCAAAATGGTATGTGGATTTTAAATAAAAAATGAGTATCTCTGAATTATGATTGATGAAAGTTAACATTTTTACTAACAGAAATTTATTGATACGACCATGTTTTTGTTTTTATCTGTAGGATTTTCAAAACTCTGGGAAGATCGATGGAGCACGGTCGGCATCTGTTTCTGGAATGCTCACAGTGATAGACAATGACCCTATACATTTGTATGAAGAATTGGGCAGTCATTATGACACAGTCAAGGTTAATTGATTGACTACACCAATTCATAAATCAACATTTCAACATTTTCATATTATATTGTACGGACGGGCTATGCAGTGAATTGACCCTAATAAAAAATAAACTGAAAATATTTGTGAAAAATAATGACATGAGATAAGTCTTTTCTGTTCATTGTGAAGTCCCTCTTATGCGCTTCCATTTCCATAACTTAATTTCTGAGTTGCATCATCTTGAACATTCTCTTCTTGACTTTGCAATGTAACTCTTGTACATAATAAAATAAATCCAAACTATTATAAGAAAAAAAATATAGTAAACGCATGGGAGGTTGCGATGATCCCTTTTTTGACAAAACAACATAATATGGTAATTAAATTCAACCAGGCATATTCAACTACCTCCAAGTGTTAGGAGGTAGTTGAGCCGGGTCGGGCTTGAAAAAAATCGGAACGGGCCGGCCGGACCGGGTATAACTTCTACGAAAAGAATTATCGGGTCGAACCGGGCCGAAGGATTTAGTAACGTTACAACGTCGGTCCGGGACGGGCTTCATAAAATAGAAAAAAAAACCGGTCGGGCCGGGACGGGCCTCATACCAGTCGGGCCGGACCTCATAAATTTGAAAAAAATCGGGCCGGGCCGCATAAATTCGGCCCGTTTACACCTGTATATATACATTTTTATTTGGATCCACCCTATGATTATGAATATCCAATTGGATTACTATCTGGGAAAGATTGCTTGACTACGAGGCACATTTTCTAAATATCTCGACTCACGAGTCACGACACTCACGTGTCGGACGGCAGACTAGCCAAACTGTGTGGCAATTCTGGCAATGTAGCGTTTGCCATATGCGACACGAGCAATTTAACATTATGGGCATGGAGGTAAGGTATTATGTCTGTGAGACATATACTAATGATGAGGGCGAAGAATGTTCCATTGGTAAATGTTCATGTAGTGAATGAATAGATCTTTTGCAAGATTATAAATTCCTAATGCAGCTCCCGCATGTTTCTTAAGATTTTGCATTGTCGTACCAAATTCCATCTTCTTCCTGTAAAATCCAAAACTAAAATAAAAAGTTGTCAAATTAAACTGAACAAATTCAACCTGTATCCATTCTGAAAACTAATAATCTTAGAATGAATTCTTCAACGCCGTGGATTGCATGGATAAATAAATAGACAATGAGAATGAAAATGTTAAGTGCAGAGACGGAGGACGCGTATATAATAGAATACATTTCCATAAATGTAACCAAAGATGGCAATGGCCATTTTGAATCTTGGAGACTGTGGTAGAGAAGTTTTACAGCTGATTGATCAAATAATCCTTGAAGAAAGAAATTCATGGCTATAAAGCAAAGGTTGACAATGCTGGAATCCATAACTGCCCCTGTCCATAGAATATGTTATGCCGTCACCTTATCCTCTATTTAAAAATTCAAATTGAATTTTTGTGTGGAATACTTCCAATATTACAAAATCAAAATCTTGCCAATTTCCCTTTGAAGACTCGTCAGTTGATTAAACATACGGATTGTTTCAATTTTTTGAAAGCCAGCTTCAAACGTTAACTCAAGTATACCCGAGTTGCACACGAGGATGAATAAATGGGGCAACATAACTAATAGATTGTGGGATTTTGAGTGCATCAAATAATGAATAAAATATACCGTAAATGACCGTATAGAACCCGGGGCTCGAATAGCACCCGGGTCAAATGTCGTGGAGCCAATGTATTAAGTTTCCCCAGAGCTCCAATACAGCCCGGGTCTCGCGGCGGCAATTTTAAATTAATAATTTAATAATTTAATTAAAAAATAAACCCGGGGTTCTATACGGTCATGTACGGTAAACAACTAAGTTGACAATAAACTTCCAAACTATGACTTTAGTTTTTGGTAAACTCTGGAAACGCTGGTGATCATCATTCCAAATGTATGTTTAAAGTATTGACTAGATTTCCAATCCGAACAACATTTTGAATTCGATATGAATGCGTTCTGTTTTAGTACAGTGAACTCTCTATAACGAACTCGAAAAATGCACCAAAATGTGTTCAATAAAGAGAAAGTTTAATATACAGAAAGGGGAATAACACAGAAGTGTATGCAAAGTGAATTCGTCGGGCCCTGACATTTTGATCGATAGATGGAGGTGTCCGATATAGAGAAGGTCGTTATATAGAGAGTCCACTGTACCAATGTCGGAAGCGTCCGATATAAACTATGTAACTCCCCATTATTTGACAACAGTTTAGCAACAGAATAATGATTAAGAATTTCTTCTTTCTGTCTGATGGTGAGTAGATGAGTAGATGAAAAAAAAAGTTTTGTGTCAGCCACAGTGTTCGCTATGGGTTTCGGTCATGCAGAATTGCGACCAGACTTCCGAGTCTTGGTCAAAGTCAAGGAAAATGTGACTCGGCTCACCGTACTTGGTTCAGATTCCAGATTCTGTTAGAACATGATCGATGACCTGTGATGAGCACCAGTTACTCATGTTTATTAATTTGGGTGGGAATTTGAATGTTTGAGTAGTCAATTATCCATATGTTCTAACAGCTCTGAAGTTTGTTCGCAACGAAATTCTCTGGTTGAAAAAAAGTTCTACCCTTGAACCATGTGCAAGGGGTGCTGACTCAAAAGACGCTGAAAGTAAAATTGATTGCCAAGGCGGAGTCTGTTACAAAATCTGTTAACCGTGGTTATCTTCGGAAACCAAATTGAAAATTGAAATTATGTTTAAAGTCCGACCTCCTTAACGGTGCATCTGCCGTCAGACTCAATCGAGTTGTGTAATATAGGCCATGAACCACCACTTTTAGGTGACAAGGATTGGCTACCTATTAAATCCATTGCCATATAGGGAATGAAGGGGAGTACTCCGGTGACTGTAGTTACACCGGCCACAATGTTTCCTCTGCAAATGCCAGTGATTTCGCTACGTGTGTTCTTATTGATAGTCCTCAGGCAATGTCTCTGATAAGGTAGCCCGGAGCCATTCCTTATCTTCCCCAGAGCACATTCCTGGCATCACACACACGACCCATCACCAGACACAGCTGTCAGTGTCGCGTAGTCACAGTGTAATCTAACAGTCACCCCGCTGCTTTTTTTGATACACAAC
>JAQGCB010002630.1:0-11161 GCA_034698835.1 Protaphorura tricampata | reverse complement strand
AATTTAGCGAAAACACAACAGCAGCAGTGTTCACCAAATAATTTAACTTCTGTGAATGCAAATAGTAAATCCTGTCCTCCTCAAATTCCAATGGCATTAGCCTTATATATCCGAGAAGACCCAAATGCATCATGCAAACCAGCTAAGGCTTCCTGTCCTGCTCCAATTTTTAAGGCCGTACCTTGTAAGTGTGAAAAAAGCTACAATAATTACTTCACGAATTAAAAGCTCCGTGTTCGTAATTCAAAATATTTTCGGAAAAGTGGTTTCAATTTAAGTAACGAGAAGGTCAAAAGTCAAAACAGACCACATGTGCTTTCAACTCGCGAAATTATTGCAGTCATTTTGAAATTGGCAGACTGTGAAACTAATTTTGCTTCATTTTTGTACAGTTTCGTCAAATAATGCACAGTGTAACACAGCGTGCCGTCCAACCACACCGAAACAAATACGAGGACCGCGACGAAGTAGATGCAACAATTTACCTTAATTTTATTGCCATAGTGCCAAATTGATGACTATGCTTGCTTTCTTCACCATCTTGAAAATGGTTATTTACAAATGGCTAATAAACAAGAACTGATTTTTTGAAAAATGGAGTAGTCTTACAATACGGTTAATTTTAGTTGCATTGTATCATAAAAGATTTTTAGGCCAATTTTTACTATTTTTAATAACTTGTTCTAGTGGCCGTATTAGAGTATTCATAGTTTAGTTTTAATCTCATGAAATAACTATTCAATATGAATCAATCCACAAAAGGAAGGGTAACAAGTATAAAACGTCCAGGAGATGTTACGGACGATGACGCCTCTGAGTCTGACCAGATGGACGCAGATTTAATTTGGTCCTCTTCCCAGGAGGGACATACCTCAGATGAGGACGGAAGTAAGGCTATTTTTGCATGTTCCGTGTATTTCCCTAGACAGTAGTAGTACGATTTCTACCTTCCCTGTTAATTTACATTTCGTAATGGCTATTGTGTGATTTTAGGACAATCGGAAATAGGCAGTGTAATTTTTGGGAATAAAGAGGGCATGAAATGATATCGACATCGAACTTTCTAGCCATATAAACCGGATGCGTTAATAAAATAATTTTACTTTCTTTCTTTACTTACTTTCTCTTTGTCTAGTACGACCACGGATTGTAGAGTCGGAAAGATTCTCCATAACGTCAGATGACATTCCTACTAAACCTCATGAATGGGGTGGAGCCTCTTTTTCAGAGAATACCGATGATGATTTTAAACAGACTTCTTACGACCCACCACCACAGAGACCGTTGACAGCACCACTAACAGCACAAAAAACTTCAAACCGAAATATTTTAGGACTGAAATTAAATGACCCGAAAATTCTGAACAATACAAATACCTTGCAACTACAACAGCTGGATAACCGAGTGCCCGATCGTCAGATAAAGTCTTACAATGCCATTCTTGAGGAAAGACCTCAAACAACTGTGGGTGTTCAAGTCGGAATTACAAGTTGGGATTGGTTGTCACGTCTTGAGCAACTCCTCATTCATTTCTTTCTCATCATTTTTGACTCATCCTCTGATTTTAGTAAAACACTCATGGAAGTATTTCCGGTTGAAGCCTCTTCTCAAATTGAAGAAATTTTTCGTCTTCTTCTACAAGCTGATCCTGGTAATGAGGATTTTTTAAAGAGACCTACACGATTGTGGCCTTTTTGTCACTCACTTTCGCTGACTATTAAATTGGCAACTTCAAAAATTAGTAACACATTAAATAGGTATTTATGAAAACATTTAAACACAGAAATGTACGAGAACCTGGGCTACCTCGTTGGAATGGCTGAAAAATGGCTTGTACAATGGAATTCCAAATCCAGTACAAAGAAAGAAGCCCTGGAATTTATTCGACTCTATATGATTGGATGCAAACATCGTAACTATTACAGCGTGCCAATTTATGCTCGACTTCAAAAGTTGGGTGCATTTATTTCTGGACTACAGAATTTAAGTGGCACAGCTGCTGGTGGTGGCGGTAAGAAAACATTTCTTGCATGTGTGAAATGATAAGTTTCTTATGGAATTTGGAGAATGAGTTTGACTAGCATTTTGCAGTCAACTTCACCCCGAATTCCACAGGATCCTTATAAAGCAACCTGCTCTGTCCTCAATTCGCATAAATGTCCTAATTATCAAAATTTTCTGGTTTTTCTTTTGTCAAGATAATCGAATTTTTACTGCCAAACAAATCAAAGATTTCAACCTCGAAAGTGAACCTCCAGCCATCGAGAAAGCTGCTTGGGAAAAGCGACTTCCGTCTCCACGGGTCAAACCCGCTTCTCACTTTGCCCGTGTAGTTGCCCACATTCTGTGTGATCGACCTTGCGAAAGACCAATGACCTCGCCTGACATTTACGCTGACCCTGTCACAAAAACTTGTGTTCCCACGAATCTAGCCACGGAAACTGAGTTGACAACTTTAACAGAGTACGAATATTTAGCTTACAAGCATAGGAGTCTTACTTATAGCTGTAATTTAACACACAATATCCAAGTAACATTTCTGCTAATTTTCTAGTGTGAAGTACGGATCTCAGTACAACAAGCGGGATTTGTTTTTCTACCCAGCACTCGCAATCCCAAGAAATCGTCCAGTGAAAGTAGATCCATGTAACAAAAAATGTTGGCTTCCAGTCTACACCGAATCTTACGTGGAAATGGTCCAGGATGAAATGGAGGAATGCGCCACTGGTGGAAAAGGAAGGGCTGCTACTGCTGCCGCTCAGGCCAGGTTGAGGCGTAAAAAAATTGAACAATATGAGGTGGAATATGAGTACGAGTATGAAGATGAACCCGAGTATGAGTACGAATATGAGTATGAAATTGAGCTGGACAAAGATGGTAATCCAATTTATGGGGCTGACGGAAAGCCAAAGTTAAAGCTTGGAGCGGATGGTAAGCCCATATTGAAGCTTGGTGCTGATGGCAAACCGATACTTTTGCTGGGAGCTGATGGGAAACCAATCGTGCGAAGAGGGTCAAATGGTCAACCGATTGTCAGGCGAGTGATTTTAAGTGATACCTGGTGGGAATTTCACCCAGAATTAGAATAAATAGGTTAATAGGTCAACTTTGACTAAGGAATTCATTACCCCAGTAAAATAATCTACTAGTAGAAGGCCAAAACATCTAATTCGTATTCACTTCGTTAACAGGCGAGACTCAAAGGGTAGAATCATCTACAAGATAGGCGCGGATGGAAAACGGGTTCCAAAGCTTGACGAAAATGGGCGGCCAATACTGAAATTAAATAGTCAAGGGCAGAAAATTTTGAAATTGGGTAAGGATGGAAAGCCAATAATCAAAATGGAGAATGGACGACCTGTCTACAAACTTGGAGCTGATGGGAAAAGAGTTAAGAGAATTCCTGGTAGTCAGGAATCACTGATTGATGAAAACGTTCCAAAGCGTAAAATGGGAGCGAAAGAATTCCATGAAAAGGTAACACTATAGTTCAAATTAACATTAATTTGTCAGGTCTATGTTTTATATTATTATCATGTCATCTCAAAGGAAAAGGCAAGAGCTCAGGAAAAGAAAGAACGTCTAAAGCAAGAAGCTGAATTAGAAAGAAAGAAGAAAAAGAAGGAAAAACGGGAGCTGGATCGCCTCAAGGCCAAGGACGAAAGAGAACATCGGAAAGGTGGCAAAAAAGGAAAGAAAGGAAATAAGCGTGGGAATAGAAAGAATCGCGGTTCAGGCTCTTCAGACTACTCTGATGATGAGGAATTCTCTGACGAAGAATTGAGTGATGGCACCAAGAAAAAGAAACGTCACAGACGGAAATCAAGAAAATCTGATGCGAATAGTTTAGGAGTTCGTGAGGGTGGGAAGAGTGGTGAAATTATTCCAGGCGATGGACAAGGAAAGAGTCAGGAAGCCGCGGGAGGGAAAGACGCTGTGAGAGTGGGCTATGCTCTGACGGCTGGAGAAAGTGGTGCAGGTATGGTATTATGATTACAGCTATAAGGTACAAATTTTTTTGGAAATTCGACTTCGGGAGTTCGTTTTATAGTAAAACTAGACGAAGTTAAATTATACTGGATTCATGAAAGTAAATTAATTCCAAGTGACAGTTGTCTGACCGCAAATACAGTGAAAGTTACGGGGTAGAATTATATCTCGTTTACTAATTAAGAGTGTAAGTTTAGTCGTCTATGTCAAGATACGCACAGAGACAGGAATTATTGTATTTCTGAAAACCACTGACGTATTAAAAATCCGTAATATGAAATACACGCATCTTCAAATCCAACGCTTTCACCATACTTTCTCCGCACGGTTAGTGGAGAAAGTAGAAAGCAAATTAGTTAAGGAAGCACGTGCAGTCAACAGTCGCAAGAAGCAGACCACAATGAGTGAATTTTTATATTTATGCATGAGGTAACTAACAAAGTTGTATTTTTCTCAGTTGCAGTAAAGCGGGCGAATCGTAAAGCACAAGAATTGGCGAAGGCTAAGGCCAAAGCTAACGAAAAAGCTGCTGAACAAAAGAGTGATAGAAAGTACGGTGATGAAGACAAGAAAAAACTTTTGAAAAATATTCATCAACAGGGAGACATGGCGTTTGATGTTGACTTTGAAGAAAGAGTTGAAACATTTCCCTTGCTCTCAGTAAGAAAAAGACAGAAGAGTGCTAGACTGGACTCATATCCGGATGGAGATTTCGGAGATGGCTCTAGACTTCTATTGAAATCAAAAAATCGTGCTGGGGTATTGTAAAACATATACATATTTCTCGACCCTGAAAAAATACAAGTCCTAATTTATGTAAAAAAAATCAGGACAAAGATCAGCACCTCCAAGATGCCTTGTCGAAGAGTCGCCTTCGTGACACCGGTGCAGTCAGTGGGAAAAGACGTACAGAAGTCCGAAAACCTTCTGGAAAAGAATTTAGGAATGTCAACGTTCGTGGAAAAGTTGAGAGGACTGTATATCGACCACCCTCAAGAATTAGACAACCCCGTAAAACTCAAGGGCTCTTTGATAATGAGAAGAATAAAGATAGGTCGATTAGGCTGGTACAACCGAGAGCTGCAATTTCTTTGCAGAGACTTCGAAGGCCAATACATTTAAAACGAACATTTAGATATCCAGGAGGACAGTTTGATTACGACCGAAATTTTGGACAAGAAGGTCAACAGTGTGGACGGAATGGAATTGATTGTGGAAAGTCGCGTTCAGAAGGAGTGCTTTCTGGTAGTACAGTGGAAGAAGAGGAAGCATGCTATTATTTCCCAACAAAATTTGACTGTCGACCTCATAAAAAACAAATTCGAGAGCGTATAGCTCCTAATAATTTCCCACGGTATACAGAACTCCCAAATCTGAATAAATGTTGGGATCTAGACTCAGACCTATTCAAAAAACCTATGAAAGGGATTGGGATACCACCACCAGAAAATATTTTGGCTCATATTGAGAAAATATTCCCCATGTATGTTAAAATGAAATTATTATTCCAATATTATTCCAAAATTGATCTCAATTTTTAAACATTAAAAGGTTCAAATGGCCGAAAGGTTCGCCACTGGCCGTTCGCTACTATCCAAATGGGAGAATATTTTGTGCAACTTTTAAGAATGGCTCGGGTGAAGTATTCTATCCACATGGTGGACTTGCAATTGCAATATCTAATCCAAATCCAGGTAATCAATTGATTTAGTTTACGAATTATTTGCAGTGTTTAAAAATGTTAATTGGTTTTTCGATGGAATACATAGTAAATCGTGTCCTTATCATACGAGACCCGTACGACAAATTCTACTTTATGGATAAAGCAATTTTGGCTGATTTGGATTGCAGTGGGAAAGGAAGCGTCTATAACTCTAACGGCGCTACTTCGTAAGCCATTTTTCTGTTGCCTTCGTAGTCTGAAACCCATGACTTCTAGCTAACTAATTATCATCTAAAATTTCCTTATTTTTAAGACTCCAGTACAATTCCATTGGAGGATTTCGATTACAAGGAGATGATAAAAATTGTTACCAACGTTGGACTTGGATTAGGGGTGGTCAGCGTATGATTCTAAAATTGAATCGCTACATGTCCCTTCGAATTTTGGACTTCAACCGTATCCACCTTGTCTTCAATGGAAATAAAAGAGGGGTCAGGTTCAACGTTGGCCCTGGAAGAATCATAAATCTTATGAACGTGGAACTTGATGAGAAGTATCTCGCAATTGAAGCAGGAAAACATGGTGAATCATGCTACGATGATCATTTTGATTACAACAGAGGAAAATTCACTACTCCTACTCTTGGATTCTTCGACAACAGTCGATTCTGCCCAGACATTATAGCTGATCCGTCACTTACTTGCCCGCTGGATTGCAACAGCAATCTTTTTAAATGCGCCGTCTCTGACCCTTGTTTATGTGACTGTGTCAATTAATTCTGTCGAGCTATAGACATTCTCAAATTAACAAATGAATTTTCAATTTAAATACTGTATAAAATCGAATACTTCAGAATTTGTAACCACAAAATTACTATTTTGTAGGAATAAATACGAACATACCAGGAGAATTATGATCAAAGTTAATGTTTTATGTCATGTTAAAAAGAATTGACCTGATTTGGTCGGCGTACATAGTGGAATATCCACGTCATTGTCTTGTATAAAATCAAATATAATCGCTTGCGTCAAGACACATCCGAATAAAAAGGCACCAATACCAATGAATATCACAGCACTTGGGATCAGCCAGGAAAGATAGACAGATCTATTATTCTCAGTACTTCCATATGATAACTCAATCTCAGTCCGAGCATCTTCCTCTTTCAAACATATTCTGAGAAGGCACATTCCTACATTTAAAGAGAATAATCCAAACGTGTGATTTGAGTGTAAACGAACCAATTTCCTGGTTTGCCTTCTTAATGCATTATCCATGAATTAAATACATTACCTGGAAAAATAAATATAAAAACAGCAGCTAAACTTCCGAGTAGTTTTATCACGCTTCCTATATTGGGTAAAAATACGGCCAAAACAAGAGTGAGGGCGAACCAGACAGTTGCAATGGTTATTCTTCGTATTCTTTCAGAGTAAAGTTCGTCTTCCGGTGAGACAACTCTCCCACCGCAGTTAAAGTCCAGCCAAATGTTACTGATGGCTTCCCTGCAAATTTTACAGACAATGATATTAACAGACTATTACAATACCCGATACTGATTTAGCAACGAGTAACACACTCATCTATCTGACTCCTCCAAGGTTAGAAGAACACTATTTTTACCGAATTACAATTACTATGCTTGTAAATGTATCGCAGGAATGTTTACCGCAGTTGACCGTTTAAGTGCCTGTTCCGATTAAACGCGTGGACTTGAATAAACGCCGAGACTTGCGCTTGCGGAGAAAGTGGTGAAAATCTGCGACCACTGACCGACTGACCCTGCCTGAATTAACAAACGCCCGAGCGCTTAAGCGGTAATCTAAGGTAATATTTTTTACCTGATATGTAAAGTTACCGGCACTTATATTGTGGAGGTTACTTAATCCAATCAAAGTCCAAAATACAATAAAATTTAACCACCCAAGTATAGTGAACTTTTCCCTACTGTCCTTTCCCCATTAAATTTTCACCAGCTTATCTTCCAGTAGGTAATAACAAAGTTCAAAGATCTTGACAAGAATTATAACATGCAAGAGGTGAAAATTCCGGAGGGTGCCATTGCGACTACAATCCCGGATATCTAATATTAGTATAAAGAGTAATTGTGTTACTGATTCTCTTTCAACGTTTCTTTCTTCGATATGATACAAATGCAGTTCTTAGATTTTAAGAGGGTAGTTCTAATAAGGCAAAGACGGTACTTTCACCACTTTCCCCGTAATGGAGAAAGTGAGATAAATGCCCGGCCTTTATTCGGCTTGTAATACGTATAATACAATAGTACACCACCAACTTTCCGAGTACACCGACATGAATTCGAACCAAGACAAGTTTATTTTGCAATTGAAAGTTCACTGAAGATTGAAAAACACGGAGAGTAAAACTAACTTTGTGAAAGCTGACTTTCTCCAACGAAAATTCCCACTAAGAAATAAAGCTAATTTTGGCCAAATTTACAGGCTCATCCGTCTTGGTTCAATATTGAGATAACACTATAAATTAAAGTCTACAGAAAGTAACTCACCTGCCACAAAATAGTAGAATAGGATAAGTTGTGTATGTTTTTATGGCAATTGCAACAATAGCTATAAGGACACTCGGATCATCCGCATCGTAAGATTCCAACACGTCTGATGTAATATCTGCTCCGAATGTTAAGTATCCATACGTTGCGGCAACAGTGTACGTGAAAACGCAGATCAGAATAGCCAACATGATTGCTCTGATGAAATACTTAAGACTCCTTGGTTTCATACATGAGTATATAGGTATAACGCTCACATGACACTGTTTTTAATATTAAAAAAGGAAAAGTTAGAAAATGTTAAAAGAAGGTGTTTCGAAGTGCACTTATTTTGGTTTCGGTTGTACCTGGTATCCGAAGCAGATTGCAGGAACTACAAGAAATACATCAGTCCATTCGTCTGGTTTAGTCTTCACTGGACCTGGGACGTAATCCCCTTTGTAATATTGAGCAATTATGAGAATCACGACGTAGACGACCGCTGCCACACCGACTGAACTAAAAAATTGGTTGTGGATTACAACATTGTCAGTGAATTACATTCTTCTAATGTAAAGTGAATTGACTGCAAATACAACGATACTTTAAATATATAGTTACCTTGCGTGCTTCAAAAATTCAACTTTCTTTGGGTAGCAAAGAGGAAGAATGAAACAAATGGATGTTATGACCATGGTTGCGGTCCTGTTCATATACCAGGTGTGACAGAATTCATGTCCATATAAAGATGCAAAGACTAGACGCATTCAAAATTCCAATGAAAGTCACACGTCGATTTCCGTTCTCATACTTTGCCATTATTTAAGTAATTCAATTCAAAAATATTCAAGAAACTACAAACCTCTGTCAAATTGATCTCCGATTATAATTAAGAATGTAATGCACGTTCCAAAGCAGTACACAGCAACGCAAATTGAAGTTAATTGCTGACCAATTTTTCCCCAAGTTGCAAAGAGGACTTCTTGCAGTGTTTTGGCTCGATTGTAATCCGAACAATAAGCCAAAATGATAAGGGCTGGAACGATGAATATCATCAGGGTCTGTGGAACAAATAAAATAGAAGATTCAAATTCAAAATTTGGAAAAAATCATCTTACATGTATTATAGCCGTATAGCGGCATAAATAAATAAATCCAATGTATTGTGGTAAAAATGAGCACTTTATCACCGCATTTGCATTTTGGAATTTGTGCAGCATTTAAAATATGTATATATTGAGCCCGTATTTCCCTCATATCTTGTTCTGACTTTAATTCTACTTGAATATGTGTATTTTTTTAAAAATCGGCCAACATTTACTTTCACCTGTTCAAAACTACATAGAGATAGATTCCAGCCGAATTCCCGCCCCATTATTTGAACGCACATTCTCCTCATGCCAAACAGGGAATTCCGATTTATTTGAGTGTTTTTAAATTTAAAAATTTTTTTTAAAAATCTTACAAATTGTACTATTGTTGCAACGAGGACTCCACCGGCTTGGTGAAAGGCTTGAGGGAAATTAAGCAGTCCAGCACCCAAGGCAGCATTCACTACCAACATTGAAGCTCCAAACCATCCAGTTCCTCCATCGTCGTCCTCATCCTCATCTTCAGATCCTGGGAGTGGTGTCAATCGAACTGACGAAGAATTCACGTCCACGTCCACCCTCTCATTGTCACTGTCGGATTCTGGGGAGAAGAGGATTGGGTGAGTGTCTGGGTTCTCTTGTCCATTTTCAGTGACGACCACCACTCGGGTCATCTTGTGTCAAGTCGGTCACCCGAGCTGAGTCTTCATTCCTTGTTTGAGGAACTGGAATGAATTTTACCCATCAGACTCACATTTCTCAATGGTCAAATTTTACAAGGGAAATCTTCCCAATGTAAATGTAAATGTGAAAGTTTTTATGACCGCATATCAGAATTGTACAGTGGAGAGTGGACTCTCTATATATCGAACTCGCAATATGTACAAAAATCTGTACGTTATAGAGAAAGTTCAATATAGAGAAACTTTGTATGTATCTTTCTGTATGCATAGGGAATTCGTCCGGGCTTGGCATTTTGATCGAAAATATGGAGGTGTCCTATGTAGGGAAGGTTGATTGGTTGATCTATAGAGAGTCCACTTAGTGCATTTTTCGGACAAAGCACAAAAAAGTACCAATTTTATTTACGTTACATTTATATTACATTCTATTCCATCATTGATGTTTTGGTACTAGGGTAGTTTTTCTCATGTAGAAAACAGAAATTGTATGATTTACGACCCCATGCGGCCATGCATGCATTATACGATGGATGAGGTCATTTTAATATGAAAAATAAATACGTTAATTTTGTCCAAAACTATTTTTTTTTTGGAAATCAGGGTACAGGGTGGTTCAGAACCATTTGAATCCCTTACATCCCTCTTTTTTTTTAGAGCTATACCTGAATTATTATGCGATTTTGAATAGAACGAAATCGGGTGAAAGAAAGTGAAAGCAACTCTTCGGACGAGTGAAAATGACAGCATTAGTAGGCTAAGAATTCATACCTTTTTAGAAGTCGCCGGGAAGTGCGGGCTTGGTATAGAAACTTTTTTACCACTTACGCGTTTATAATGTAAAAGTTCAACAATTTTAAATACGGATTACGGATAAAAGCCAAAACTACTTTATTCTTCTCAGATGAAAAAAATGGAATGAATGTTACTTTAAAAATGAACTCAGTTTCACTGTTAAACGAAGAGCTAATAATAACAAACTTTTATAAGATAAAAAGGATTGATGCAGTTATGTTGATTTATTTCACACTGGAGATGCAGACTGTAAATGCTGTGCTTGTGTGATAATAATACTTCTTTCTGAGTGAAAAAATGATAACGCCCCTTGAGTTTGTGCTCTGACTGACATTTACTGACTTTGCACTTACAAGCATTAGCATTGCGTTAATTGTGGTATTCGATTATGAGACGAGAGTGAGTGACGTGACACGCAGAGCAGAAATAAATTATT
>JAQGCB010002629.1:0-11164 GCA_034698835.1 Protaphorura tricampata | reverse complement strand
CCGGTCCTGATTGTGCAGGGTCCTTTAATTTATTAATTGTCTTTGTGAAGCTTCGTCTTTCTTTTATGGCAATAATCGGAATACTCTGGATACCACTGGATCCACTTCCCACGATTCTGACGGTTTTGTTGTCCAGTAGTCCAGTCCACTGCTAACTATGATTATATTCTCCTTTAAATTCCTCACGGATGTTTGGCTGTCTCAATAAAAGCACATGGACCATTGAATTGATACTAAAATTATTATGATATTATTCGTGGGTGCAATCTGTGCATTGTTAGTAATTCAACCTCAATAATATTTACATTCGTTCAGCATTTTCTCGGTCGGTTTACTAAACGTGCCCATACTTTTATAAACTAAACTGAACTTCATTTGAAATTAAATTATCACCAACATTCATTCAAAAATGAAGACCTCGCATTGTCGCATTCACAAGCTGGTCTTCAGAAATTCCATGCCCAGGATTAAAAAAGCTTCCGACAAAAATTATTCAACAGATTTTGTACTTTCTATCCTGTTAACAGATCGTGTTCTAATAAAAATCATGCACAGAAACAGATAATGACTGCCACATGTCTCCATTCATTCCAAGACCCCAGAAGAAATAGTCAAGGGATATTTTTGCAATATTTTCCAGCAAGGGTTGATGGCCACTACTTGCGTTTGCTTATCCAAGTTCAGCCAATTTGTAGTATCGAAAGAATTTCGGATGTACTAAATGTAGAATTGTACATGTGCTATGCTGATGACGTAATCAACCAAGTACGACCTCAAAGTTAAATCTTAACTGACTCCTCCTGACTAGTAGAAAACAAATATAAAAATCCAAATCATCACACAATTATGCTCCGACATGAACTTTGTAACTTAAATTCGTCATCCACACACCAAATCATCGGAGCCTCAAACGATTTGATAGAACAACGATGAGGGGTTTCTTATTGAAAATTATGTGGCATACAGGGTGGTTCATAAACGTCGCGGGCAATCAGGCTTCGACTATATCTTGGGCATATACTTTTTTTTTCACATAATTTAATGCGAATTATATAAACTACATATTCATTCTCCAAACGTAAATAACTACTATGAACCACCCCGTAATGTGATTCTGCCTGTTGTAATCGTACTTGTTTAAATTAGGTTGACTACTCCCATCCTACAACTACAAACTAGTGACTTAATGTTCTGTTAGTTAATTGTAGTTGTAGTAAAGTTGTATAAAAATTAGTTTGTACTTAAAACAATACAAAGTACATGCTGAAGACACTTGCGTTGCGTTTTTTTTGCATTACAATTTTTGCAAACAACTAGTTTGTAGTGGGGGAGTCACTCCCAAAGATTCGCAAATTGTAAAGTTGTTTGACTCATACACTTTACAAACTTGACTCGTTGGGAGCCAATTTTTTACCTTTACCTTTTAATTTGAATCCTTTCACTCTCGTTGAATGATTTAGTTCAATATCAAACGTTACGTGTGTCATTCGTGTGTGTCTATTTGTTCTTATACTACATACATACCACATATGTGTCTGTGTCGTTGTGTCCATGTGCTCAATTTATTTACCTCGTCAAAAAACAGTTCTTTCGTTTTTCACACCCAACGGCCCACAACAAACATTGTACAAGATTTCGCACATTAGTGTCAAAAACAAAAGCTTTCTATGTAAATGTTGAAGAGGATTTATTTTCAATTTGGACATCTCTGTCATTGTATGCTCAGACTATTTTAGAATTCAAAAAGTTGTAACTCAATTATTCATTCATTCGTTGTTCATTCATTCATAGTCCTGGTTATTCAACTTATGACCTAAGAGGAGTGAATTTGACTAATATTTTGGCGTCTACGTCTGCCGTGCAAAAGTTGCAAAAAGTTGTCCACCGGGGAGTCGCCATATATTTGTTCGGAGCAGTGCGGGTTGAATATTAATTAATAGATCTCGTAATAAAATATTTCGAATTAAATTCAATATCAAGTGAGTTCAGAGGTGTGTGGCATGCTGGGACATTTATTCCGAAGATATTGCTTCTAAAATTCCGAAGCAAAAGATCTGGACTCTTAAAGATCGGGAAAATCTTTCCAATTATTTGTGACACGCTGAAAATATTTGAGACGTTCCAGCTTGGGTCTTAGTGAGCTGATCTGAAAAATTTGGGATATCGGAGTCGTGAACCGGAGTACTTACTTTAGTGCATAGGTCATTTGACCGAAATCTGAAAAATCCTACATCCCATTGTATTCTACAATGCTAGCTGATAACCTGTGACAACTTGGGATTATCATTTAGTCTTCGACTCGTCCACCTGGCAAGATTAAAGCAAATTCGGAGAAATTGACACTATACTGGATAACCTACAAGACATAATCTTCACGTCAACACCTGTACCAGATATGTTAATCTGAATCCAAAATCTAACAAGAAATCTGATATCCTTCAGCAGCCAGCAAAGGAATCATCATCGCTGCTTCTGTTTAGCATATTTGAGTCATTAATCTAGCAAATCAAAAATCCAAAAAATCCGGAGATCGTTTTATCTTATATGAAATCTGATAACATTTATAAACGATTAATCTCTTAAATCCGCACCTGGATTTGGATGAATGGAGCAGTGGTGTTAATCTTGATAATCTGAAAAAATCTTACATGAAAATCTGACAACCTGCTTTTGGACTTGTATTAAAAAAGGTAATCTCACGATTATTTGTCACATCATGGCATGGCCTTATGGCCACACACTGTATTTAGTCAAAGGTTAAACTTTTTTGAGTCAGTTGTCTGCCTATCTCAACCCATTGTGTGTGAATCTGATGGGGATTGTCTGACATGAGACAAAGCGATGGGCGTAAAGATGAACAGGTTTTTTTTTCCTTAAATATTATTATCCTTTCTTCGTCATTCGTAACAACTCTCTGGTAAGGTAATAGATAAATGTTACGGACATGAACAGACTGACTGGTCAAGAGTTGTCCCTTCGGCAATGGACATGGACTCAACGTCTCTTGTCGGCTTATTTGGGCAAAACACCTGCTCACAACTTCTAACGATTTGATGAGAAAAATCCTATGGATTCCAAATATAAAATATTCTAGTGAAACCCAATGACAGGAAGTTGGGGGTGAGTAAGGTGGAGTTGTGAAAAATTTTCAAAAAATTATCAATTGTTTTTTTTTGCCTTGAGAGACTTGTGTGAAGATTTTTTGGAATCTCATTATCAAAGTCCCAATTATGGAAACATTGTCGGCGTACGTACGTGTACGTGTACGTGTACGTATATGTTCGTATGCACATCCGTACTACTCACTCGTACAGTCATACATTAGAATTTTTTGGACAACAAACGTGAGTACCTTGCCTTACCTTGCCTTGCCAACTTTTGGAGGTCACTGCTGTTAATAATTATTCCTATCCTATTAAAACCTTAAACTCTTTTCGTAGGCAAGCAAGCAAGCAACCAAACTCAAATGCGTTTCGGCCGCAACAATCAAACTCTTGATTTTTTTTTTCTGATTTCATCCTGAGTCCTCAGTCAGTCTCATTCTCAAATGCTTGACATTCACATTTAACCCTTTTGATTTGCCTTGTTAACTTTTTGATTCGCCTTGCCATTGCGTTGCATTGTCTCCAAAACCTTCACCTTATTTCCCGTATTTGGTCACTTTTTCCTCCCTTTCCTTCCTTCCTTCCGAAACGACAAGACACGACAGTATAATTATAATAATCATTTATCAGTGTATGTTTTGGTGAGCACGAGTGAATACAATAAAAATATTTAATACGATAATTACATGTCATCCAAACAAATAAGGGAAGAATTAAAAGTGACTGTGTTTTAGGACGCTCCGCCTCGTCCAAGTTTGTGCATAGTTTTCAAGGGAACCCCTTCGTCTGTTTCCGAGTGAATTTTTGGAACTCGGACTGAGACTTAACTTGACAATCGGTTTTTTTGACCATTCTACGATTGACATGACTTGGTTAGTTATATTTTCGTTTTGGTCATATATACACACAAGCACAAGAATATTACATTCAAGTAATTAAGCGAAAGGTCATTCCCAGGAAGTGAACAAGCGGTATCATAATTGGTTCACCCTGAATGGACCACGTAGAAAGTGTAGAGAGTCCCGGCCCCAAGAGGAAGTCGAATCATTTGCATTGATTTATTTATTCGAACACTATAAATGAACTGGTGAAAAATAATTACATTTCTGGTGCCGTTCTTCAGTTGTAAAAGTTATTTCGTTGTCACTATTGGAAAAAAGATTATACTAAAGGATGCTTTTGTAAATTATAATTGTAACATCTGAATCCAATTGTTGCACGTGTGACTTCACTTGACCCGTTTTATGCGTAAGATATCCTCGGATTTTGTATTTGACGGCGACATTCTGTCATAAAGATCAATGAAGCTACCTTTCTGGTAAACGCCACCAAACACACGGCATCACGGCGTAATGGAAACATTCAACATGCAGTACTTTAAAAAATAATAGTTTCCGACAAGGGAAACCTCCAGATCAATTTCCAAAGTTTTGCTGGCTAAGATTAGATCAAACACTACATATTTTTGTACTTGAATTGTTCAAAATTGCTTATTGTTATGATTGAGTCGTTGCATGTTTTATTTTTGGTTTGGGATGACCACATTGCATTGTACATCGCATTGTTCAAAGCAACATTATAATATACAGATTGAAAGTGAAAAGGGCATTGGATTGCAATCAATAGATAATAGTTACGGACGTACAATAAATGATGTCTCATTTTTTTATTTATGGTCAGTCTTTTCATAATTATTATCTGAGTTGAGTTGTAAACAAGAGGATCAAGTTATATAACAAAGACTCTTTGATTAAAAAAAACAATATAACGATAAACTAATAGTGGCATACGCATACGGGTGGGCATGCAAACAAAGAACACACAAATGTGTGTAATACTGAATGAAATTACGATTCAACATTAAAAACTACTATCGCAATCGGTCACTTTTGATTAAAAGTGATTACGATAAGGTGACAAAAAGCAAACAATATTTTGTGTGTGTGTACTGAACCAACCCGACAGACTTGTCACAATAGATTTCATCACAATCTTTGAGGGACATATTTGCAACATAGGTTTTTTCATTACGAGATTTAAATTGAATTTTATACTCTTCAATTACTATTTTTGAGTTAATACAAACTCCTCGGATATCAAAATAATTAATTAATTAATTAACATGACTCATCCAAGTGCTAAAATTATGACTACTACTATTCTTATAGTTTGGTGTGGTGGTGATGTTAAATCATAAAAATGGAGTCGGCTCAAGTTGGACTGGACTATATTGTTGAGAGTCCTGACTACATTGAAAAACTTGCTTCAGGTAAGATAAAATTTTTATTAATAATTTTGGTCAAAAAATATGTATGTATTGTGTATATGTGTGTGTAGTTTATGTATGAGTGTGTGTTTAACTAAAGTTTATAATTGGTGCGTGACTTCAACTTTTAGACACCATAATTAATCTTTACAGTTGTAGACGCAAGGTCGGAAGACCATAACTAATGATTTCCATTTATGACTCTTCACAAAACAAATGTACATGTAGAAAAAAAAAATTAATCATTCATTCTCAGTTCACATTCACACTTTGCAATTGCAATTCATTTCAGGTGTCAGATGGGCACTGTGATATGGCAATAGAATTGAATCTCACACACACACACGCTCTCTTAAATTATTAAATCATGAACTTCCTCGTTCTATATTATTCATGAATTTAATAATAATTACATATTATGATAAACTCACTCAGTCAAGTTAGTAAGTTAGTCGTGTAAGAATAATCGCGTGTAGTCCAACCAAAAGTCTTAGCACCTGGTTAACTAACATGATATTAAAGCTAAGACCAGCTTGTTTCTTTGATGCCCAAATAATAGGTAATGTCCCAGTAATCGCCAGATAGAAATGAACAATAATATATTATCACTGTCAATATTTTCGGTGCATCATTAATATCATCACGACAGGATTAACACTTACCGCATACAAAATTAAAATACGCCCCATTGACATGGAATATTAATGCATGGTCAAATATTATCGCGTAATTCTTCGAACTTGGCTGATTTTACCATCCATCATTACTGGTATGGAAAAATTCCATTTGAGACTGAAAAAAGTCTTTAACACAAGATCCGCAATGCCATATGAATCGATGAATCGAACCCTTACCGGAGCGAACTGATTGTAACCAACTATTAATTCATATGATTTATGTTGTACGATTACTGTCCAGCAACAGAGACTGATATAATTTCTTATCGTGAAACATTTCTTGTAGACTCAGGCTAACACTTGCAGCAGATTTGTGAGAAAGGAAGATAACGTTTGATTTTCTATAAAACCGTCGAATTCGCTGTTCTGTTTCCCCATAGAGTAGGGAGAACATTATTTTAATATTGTTTGCAGTGAATTTTGCTAAAATGTCTGCCAGATGATACATATGTATAGGCAGTATTAAAAATGAAATTGTTGATGCAACATATATCAGATTGGAGGGGGCGTTGGAAACTCTGACTGAGAATCTTCCACTCGCATCTGAAAGTTAAAGATAATCGGACTGAATTTCGTGTGAAAATCCTCCAAAAATTGTTGTAATACTACTGCATGTTCCTAACTAACAATCTAATAGCTTTAATCTTCTCGTTTTCGTTTTTATTAGATTTTGCTTCTGAATACCGTATTATACCGAATAGAGGCCTCTACTCGGTATAATAAGGTAATTACAACAATTCAAGGATATTTTGGCTATGAATTATGAATTTTACTTCGATGCAACTAAAAGTTACACGCATTGTGATGGTACGATTGGATTTCGCTATTTAAAACATGACTTTATGGACCTTTCAAATCTAATAATCATTTTCATGGATAACTGTTATTTACAAAAGTAAATATCGACGGCTACTTGACATAGTGTATGGAAAACTCTTCAATTGCAGTTTTGCCGAAAATGTTAGAATTCATTCTGTTCCCATTTATGTGCTAACTGTGCGGATTTGCTTACCTAGCATGAGTGTTTAATCACTTCAGTGAGGTTTCCCTCCTCCTTAAAAGACTCTCTACGTCTACCGCACCTTCTGTAAAAAAAATTTCATACCCGTGAATTTTCGGACAAGAATTTGCTATACTACTGGTCGAAATTCTCGTGGAATCTCGTAGAATTATCACGGTTGACTTTTACGGGTTGCGGCCTTCACAAACTTGATTCAAAATGGCAATGTTGACAATGCGGTATAATTGGTCATAAATCAAAAGTTCAGCCGAATAATGCGTCCAGCAATTTCCGAGAAGATTAAATGTCTTTTGTTTCGTAAATTACGTCTATGAGCAATGAGGATATATAAATCCAGTAATGAAAACCATCTCAAATACAGACATTAATTGACTAACTGGTATGTCTTACGGGCTAACAGGCTAACACCCACCGTTTAGGTCAATTATAAAATTGTTCTTGCAGTTTTCCATAGGTATGTGTACTTTGACTACCCCGCAACCTTCCAGGCACAGTATAGTTGTCAGGAATTTCTGGATTTGGTAGGCTAGAATGAGCAAACTGTACTGAATAATCAATACAATCAGTAAATTCAATAATCAATTAAATTACAAATGCATTCTTTTAGATGTCAGCAGTAATTATGCGAATTTTTAACTGCTTTGTCGGCCTTGTTTAAAAAATTCAATGGATGGTTGGAAACGCATAGGCAGGTGAAAACGTCAAACGTTTGACTTTACATTATAAAGCAATCAATCAGTCAAAGAAAAATGAGGAAACTCATTAGTACAAAGGCACAAAATCCACAATTTGTGTACAACATAGACTAGATCGGTTTAAGTTATTGACTAGTTTGGCATAATTTGACATGATATTATATTCGTTGGACAGTTGGATCTTTGTCAATTAATTCATATATATATTTGGTCGGCAGTCATAAACACATATGTACGTAAATATTTCACGTGCTGAAAAAAAAGTTGTCTTTGCTCCTGGTGGTCCTTCCTTTTTAATGTTTTGAACTCTCTAATGTATTAATCGTGCTGTGTGTAAATTTACGGATAGTTCCAGATAAGCATAAAAGTGCTTGCTTCTTTTTGCGCAGGTGAATAAAAAAAAACAAAAACTGGATTGTTTACTTAAGAGATTATCGCAGGTGTTGGTTTTAGACTGCTCTTTCAATTTTACGCCTTATGAAGTTTGTATTGTATGGGTTTTTGCAAAGAATTTGAGTAAACCAGTAGGTGTACAACATCTCAACTCCTAATTTCAATTAACATGTCCTTGTAGTACCTTTAAAACCATAAAATACGAGTTGACTGGTTTTGCTGAACAATCAAAATTGTGAGGTGAAGCTTTGATTTTAATCGGCAACTTTTGGAATGACAGTGTGAAGTATTGGCCAAACACCTCAACGAGCCAACAGAATGTCACATAAATCTAATTGTACTTTTTGGATACAAGTTTTATTTGACATTCGCTACCTCACCTACAATTTTCATTGCATTGTTATTCTTCAATTCTTCATTGATTTAATCAGATTATAATAATCCAGTTAAGACAGCTTCATGAAATTGCGCTGCTGTGCATCATGTTAATGAATGATCTTAAACTTGATTAATTAACAAAGAAAACCAATCAAGTAGGTCATAAAATATAATAAATGTCTTGGGTTCAATTCTCACTACCATCATCGCGGCATATTATCTTTGTTTTCATTGATCTTAATCAGTACTGTTGAGATAAACAATTCACTGAAATTGCGCCGTGCGTTTCGACAATGAATGATTTTAAATTGATTAATTAACGAAAAATGTTAATCAACAATTCAACTAGGTCATAAAGTTAAATAATTGTCTTGGGTTCTATTCCATGGACCCACATCACAGCGTCGTCACAAAACGGCACCTTAAACAACCTAACGAAAAACGTGATTGATGTGTGAATTAACATTGAACTAAAACTTTCTGACGAATATTTGACAATATTTTGTCCCGTTTGGAAAAGGTGTCCCTTTGAACGTCGGCATCTCGAAAGCCGAAAAATCTCTTGAAAAAATTGTGTTAATAAAAAAATATTCGTTAGCGAATACTACAAGGGTATGAATGAGAATGAATCCTATGAAAACTTAAGCTAAACTTTAATTAATAATTCTCCATATCAAATTTTAGCATTGGATTCAAAGAATTACGTGGTTAAGAAACAAGTTTTTGAACTTCTCTCTGCCTTGAGTGTATACAGTAATGATGGATACACTAGAACGTTACAAACATTGGAATATTTCAAGGTTAATATTAAATCCGATTTTCACAAATATACTACATAATCTCACAAACAGCTCTCTAATATAAAATGTTTATCAAAATTATTAGAAGCAGAAGGGAGAACGATACCGGTTCAAGTTCATAGTCTCCGAATTACGGACTTCTCACAATGTGGAGTATCAAACTGCAGTCCTCGCCTTCATTAATTGTCTTATTTTGGCAACTCCAGAACTTCAGGAGAGAGTTCGGGTTCGGTCAGAGTTCACAGGATTGCGGCTCTTGAATGTTTTAGGAGATTTAAGGTTTGTAATCAATTTAAGGGTTCCGGTCAAGGGTGCCCAAATTTTTAGGAACTACAATGTATCTGGTCTTACCAGAGCCTTATGATGGAAACCGTCAAAGGTCATGCATTAAAGTTAACGTTGAAATGAATTTAGGGTTCAAAATCATCAAAATACAGATTTGATTGTGCAACTGGACGTTTTTGATGAGCAAAGAGAAAGTGATGAGTCTCACCTCCCCCCTTCATTACATGGACTTGACCTCTCAAGCCCATTAGAATTATTTGATGTGATTATCCGACAAATCGCTGACACTCCTCATGAAACTCCATTTTTGCGTATTCTTCAACACCTCTTGAGAATAGATGCCAAGGAACCGATTTCTGACTTAATTTGGGACACGGTTGAACGTTTGGTTCATCGAGCAACTCTTCTAGAATCTTCTGATGAAGCATCACGCCTTCTCAATACACCCAAAACTTTGACGACCAAAGGTACGTTACATTACTTACGACATTTGCATTTTTTCCATTTCCTTTTTAAACTAAACTATAAGCGCGCCTGTAAATGTAAATTAATTGTTCTGATAAGTAAATACGAGTAATTGCTTGTTTAATGGCTTCGACATTTATGGTTCACCCCGCCTCTGTGTGGGACCGTGCCGTCGTCTCAAGTCGTAGTCGTATATGATGTGGGTGTAAGAAGACAGGTTTTCCTTAAATTATGTCTTTTATTTTTAAGGACGAAACAAGGAGTAGCAGCACCCATTCGGGGCTTGAGTACATTTAGGTGTGTTGGGTTCAAGCCAAGTTATTTCATAATTGCTAAAAAATAGAAAATAAATTAAGGATTGGTCTGCAATACTTTTATAACTTACAAAGAGGCAATTGAACTGAGCGCACAACACAAAATAACTAAAGAGGTCGATACCCGATACCAGGGCAGGGGTGAGAGATCGTAGATCTACGTGTTGTGAGTTAAATCGTGCAGAAAGCCTGCCTAAATTACAAAAGAAACTCCAGTGTAAACTGATCTGGTGTTCATTAATATATTAAATTCGAATAATAAAAAAATATTTGCGGTCTCAAATATGGTTTTTCACTCATGTAGAGTTATGAACAAGGTTCCAGAAGTATTCGAAAAACATTAATGTTTTGAACTTGCTTGAACGAACTCAAATTCACAAATAATGGGAAAAATGATTGCAGTACGTAAAATTAAATGCAAACCGGTGGTAGTTTTCTGTTGTTTTGTTCCACAAACAGTACGTCAAATTACCGTAGAATACATAATATAACATAATCCATAATCTTTTCCAAATCGAATATTTGGTTACCTGTTTTCATTGATTTCCAAACAAAGCGAGGTTATTAGTTATAATTATACGTTACGGAGAGCTTCTCTGTAAATTGGGAAGGTAAAAACTACTTTACAGGGTAGGGCAAAAGTAACTTTTTTTTTGTATGCTTCAGCATCAGCGCAGGGCGCAAAAGAAAACTCGTTGCTTTTGTCCCACCATGTATAATGCACTAGTAATTTATGATTACATTTAATAGTTTCAGAAAATGTACA
>JAQGCB010002628.1:0-11166 GCA_034698835.1 Protaphorura tricampata | reverse complement strand
TTATATAGACAGAGTGAACGGACAAGCTTGCCTTTTATTCCTTAGGAATTTTTATCCAGGTGAACAAATATTAGACGAAATCTAAAAAACCAGGACAAAGATTTTTCGTTCAAACAGCCAAACCCAACACCGAGTACAGTGGGAGAGGGAGAATTTAATTAAGATTTCCAGGCGGTGAAAGTCTTTCACCCCTGGGAGAAAGTTGAGACGATCGTTCTCAAATTTTCAATCAAATTGAGTTGAAGAGTTAATTGTAATTTGATGACGGTAATCATTTCCTTTTCTAACAAAGCCATGATAGATCACAAGGCTGAACTCTGATATTCGAAATTGCTTCCAGGTTCTCTATATCTTAACAATAGAAATCCGTTTGTTGGATTACCTTAGGTTTTGATCCTTGATTTTTGTACCTAGCAGAAATAACTACGTAGATCATTCTAATTCGTTTCACAACTAGGGCATTTCGTTAATTTTGTTCACAAAAAGCGAATAATTGGAAAAGTTATCAATTCGTATTCAATTCTATTATTGAATTGAGTTTAGTTCAGTATCCACCCACGCAGACATGGTTCGAATTGTCTCCTGTATTTCTTCGCCAAAATGGGAAACAAATCTTGAGGATGGTAAACTTCCGCCTCTCAAAAACTATTTCCTCTGCTTGGCTTTGAGTTCAAAATGAAAGGAAATCTACGGATCTTGAGAAGAACAAATTTTATGCTCTATTGCATTGGTCCTCTGGTTTTGCTTTACAAACAATCTCTCCAATTCCTTTCCAAGGATCAATATGGGGTCTTTAAATAAAATAGCCAGCCAGTTTAGACCATACTACAAAATGTTGGTACAATTTTTGGGGTAGTGCAACTGCAATTCGTAGCAAGTAGAAATCATAGCAAAATTAGTTATAGTAAAATGGTGAAAGCCATATGCGCAGACAAAATTAAATTCGGTGATTTTAGAAATCATTCGCCAAAGAAACTTTTACTTTTCTTTGCTTGAAAATGAATAGCTAAACCATGTCTCGTTTTTTAATTAATAAAAAGTTCTGTCACAACATAAGGAGACAGACAGGTGTATAAGAAAATTCGAAACAAAAGAGTTACCGTGAAGGACAGATGTCAAGTAAGTTTGGATGAAATTGAAAAAAGGAAAAGAGCTCTGGTGGGAGTCGACAGTTTACATGAAGAGAGTTTAATTTGTTATGAAAGTTTTAGAGTTTTGAAGAAGTATAAATTAAATTCATCCTTTGTTTTCATATGTATGTACTTGTTCACTTTTGAATATGTCGTGCAGAGTAGTTTGAAATGAGCAGTGTGTATACATAGATTAACTGTGCAGAAAGGCGATATAATTACAAGGAAAGGGCGTTCCAAGTCTCTTCCTTTCACTCCAGTAGTCACTCTTTTCTGTTGTCTGAATTTTGAAACTAAATTCTCAACCAGTGTAAGAAAATATGAAGAAAGGTTAGAAGAAGTATAAGATGTCGCAGGCGATAAGTCAAATCAGTCACAACGTATCGTGACTAAATTGTGCTGAGAGATTTCAACTTTTTGTCTCAGAATTTCAAAAATAATTGGCAAACTGTAATCATGAGATATTGAAGGGAATGAACCACTAAAAAGGGAGACAGCAAAGCCAACTCCGAACTATCAACAAATTTTACTAGTACATATTTGACCTCTGGCCCATGACATACTACATAGCAATGTCAAATATTATGGAGTTGGGGGTTAGCGAATCGTAAGGAAGATTGATTCAATCTAGATTTTGTGTATACACTAGGATTTTCTTAGGATCTTGTAGTCTGATTAAAACTGAAGCTCTCAAATAAGAGCTAACTTTGAAGAAAAATAACTTGCCCAAGGTTCATGGATTCCAGAATGTCGCACAGGATATACGTATCGCAACGTATGGAAAGAATGTGTATTTTACTTAGGAATAACTCAGGCGTTCAAAGAGACTCGATCCCAGAGTTGTTGTGTGCTGTTCTGCGTTCTGGTGTATTCGGATATTATTAATTTTCCAAAAATTTCTACTTTGAGAATTTAATTCGAGAAATTCCATTCCAGAGATTTAGGGAATGCGTAGTCAATTTTTTATGTACACTATTTTGATGTAAGATCAGTATTCGAGTATTCTTATGGGATTTTGAATGATGAATGGATTTATAATTGGAAAATTAAGAGTTGCAACAACGTTCATCGTCATTTGTTTCAAATTTTTGCTCCAGCTATGGAAAATTGAACTGTTTTGACTCAGTCTGTACTTAGATTTGAATTTAAGAATCAAATACAGTCGCAGGTAAGACTGAGGTACTTATTTTCGGTCGAATCCAAGTCTGACTGATACTTTTGTTGATTATTTGGAAATCAATACTGAGAAAGACTAGAATTCTAAGAAATCTGCAGTGATAATAGTACTAATACGTGCAGGTAGAGTTGGAGAACGTTATCCTTAGTTCACATCATGGTATGCTCAATTAACCAATTACTGGAGCAAGAGAACCTCAAGGTATTCTCGAGTTTGGTTTGAAATTCAAAATGCCAGCTGAATACAAATTTAAAATGGTCTACCGTCTAGGTCCAACTTAAACTTAAGTAAACTTTGGCAGTTCGTGCTCCTGAGAAATAAGGTCAATTCGCACGTGATCAGGTAAAGTAATGCAAGGTAGACCGATGACAGCCTTCAGCGTGATAACATAGGCGGTCTGATCACTCTACTTGTTGGGGGTTCGATCCTCAGGTCAGACAAAGGCAGATTCCATTGCATTTTATTCCCCAGAAATTTGCAGAGACCTGTCGTACGCAGCATAAATTGAGTATTTTTATGGATCTTTTTTACCCGCAAAAAATAATGGCTCCGACGAGAAATTAATTAACTAGGGAACGCAGCCCAAGAGTTCCTGGTGGGAGTTAGAAAATAACTAGTGCGCTTGAATACTTCACATTGTGTACAAAATTAAGTGCCTGATTTATTGAAAAGATTTTGTGAGCGTTAGGCCCTGCTTGTCTACAAATTCTGGTCTCGGGAGTGGGAGTAACACGCATTCTAGTCTCGTTTTGGTGGAACAGAACTAGATTCGCATACATAATTAAAGGATTAAGTAAATTAAGTATTTGTTCCTTCTCAGTCAGAGAAGTCGGTCGAACGGACTCGTTCATGCGGGAAGACGTGGTCCAAATAAATGAATTTCACCATTCATTCCATTTCGTTTCGTTGTGTACCATTCAATGGGTCCTTTTGTTTCACGGATTCCAAAATTTATTCCTTTCATTGGAGTATGGAATTGTGAGTAGTGTGTGCGTATGTTCATTTGTTTTTACCACATGCAAATTATTAAATATTCGCATAGTCTACATACATACGCGTTCAAAATTTCAAAGGCTAAACAATGATTTCTCAATTTTTGATTCCCAAGTTGGAAGTCCTCATTGTTGTGAGGGATTATGCACATTTCTTCTGTAAATTGTTCTATTGAGGGAAAATCTTCTTATAAATATTGCGTTGTTTATTATCGTAAATAAATCCAGTATGTTCAGACAGTATAATATTTTCCTGGATCAAATTGTATGCTTCATGTTAATTCTGACCACACTGTCAAGTCAAATATGTGGCAATATCTGAAAATAAAGGGTCTTTGCCCTCATGCCCTCTCCATAAATTTTAAAACGCCTAGAGATTTCATTATATGCTAACGAGGCCATGTCAGTCTGTCTGTGTACCACACACTCTGTTACTTTCCCGTACGAACGAACACATGGCACAAGCAAACTGTCCCAAAATCAGTGAATGGTTGTGAGGAAGAAAACCAAGTCAGACGTAATATATTACCCGCTCCGAATTATCAACAGGTAGAGTTCAGATTTTTATCAACTACATGCGTACATATTCCCGGAAACGTTTTGGTGGATGTAGAAAAAATTCACACACATACCGATTTTTCGAATCACGGAAGGACAGGACTACACGATATAAATCAATCAATTTGCTCAATTTTCCCTAGCAGCATCTGAGAATACAGATTCCGATCTTGTTCCGAAGTGTCGGATATCCGAAACTATTTGTTAACAAAGGAAAAGGTCTCTGACCAAATAGCAACGAATTTCGAAGGGTTCAAAAGATTTCTCGGAAAGATTTAATTTAAAATCAGTTCTTGTTCTTGACCTTCTCGATTTTTTTTGTTACACGAGCAGTGTAGATCCAGACAATTTATTGTCACTCTTCAAGTAGTACCACATGTTTTTGGTAGTTTCCTAAGATTCATGATACTCCTAGTTCCGTCCGACTTCTGCGACAACTGTACGGTCCAATACGGCGGCACAGCACGGTTCGCAATATCTTCCTTCTTCCATCAAATAAATTCTAGTTTTTTTCGAGGTTGACAAAGAGCAAACTTGGAGACTTCTCCAACCCCGGAACTTTTTTTGTCCGCTTCTTGGTTTTACTTCCGACGTTTGAATTCCCTTCTCGATTCCTTCTGGTTAAGAAAAAGTAGTATATGTGCCTTTGTGCCTTGTATAACGTTCACTCTCCCCCAATTCGTCCGTGTGTTTCCCAGCATGAAATGATAAAATGTTCTCGAATGACAACAGAATTGAATTCAACCGACAGGGAGACTGGAATGATCGATAGGAGATTGAAATCCAGACATGACTCTTTCGATAAAAACAAAATTTTGTCAGAAACGCGATGAGTCTTCTAGATGATACAAGCTAGCCGTATAAAAAAATTCAGAGACTTTACTTATGAAAATGACATGCACCACTACACTGTAAATAAAAATATATTTTTACTCAAAGTTGAAAAAGCGTCACCAGCTAAAGTTTCCATTTCTGTCTAATTGGCTACAGAGCCTACAACATGTAACAAACATGCTAACAAATTTTGTACTTTCCCTATTTGACAGGTCAACAGAACACTAACACCAAAATATCACTGCATATTTCTTTCAAGTTCTATGTATAAACCCCCTAATTTACAATCAGTTTGACCCATTATCTTAAGAAATTTCTCAACCGCGATTTTTGTGTGTCACATGGATATGAAATTGTCATCCGGCCTAGATCTTGTAAATCCTTGTCTGTAGGTAATAAAAAATACGTATGTGTATTTTTCACTCAACGATGTAACCAAAAGAGAGCTCACATTCTTCATAGAATAGTTTTCCCTGGCGACCTGCCATAACGACCGCAATGAACGAGAGAGACATTTGGCACAAAATATGGTTGACACGTTACATGCATGGCATTTGAGAAATGGATTATAAATGTGATAATATACAAAAACTTTGAAATATTCTGTCCTCCTTACTTTGCATGATGCTACGAACGAGAGAGTTCCTTTTAAAGCACTGTGCGTGCAGTCAGTTCTTCAAAGGAAGATGAAGAGGAGAGCATTCAGATGCTAATTTATTCATGCTAGTATTTCAAAGAGAAATCTTGAGATTATTACTGATAAATGGTAATCCGACCAAGACGGAGTCCAGAATACTGGCTGGCAGTGCGATGCGGTGGTAGTGTGTGATGAGAACAAAACTTTCTTCGCTTTCTTCGAATTCAAACCTTATAAAAAAGAGCACGTAGTCTGATATTGTAGATTAGTCACAAAATTATTATGTACGGTCCAACTGTACACTATTAGCCATTTCAGGTGTGTACAGAAAACATGTATGTGTCGTTGACTGTTTCAACTTTTTCGATTCATCATAACTAGTTATTTAGTACTTTTGTGAAGATTTCAATAGGGGAAGGAATGATGCGGACTAACTCGCACATGCATAAAATATATTTATTAATAATTTATTTTGGACTAAAATACAAACTTTAGTGACGTGTCTTAAGTGAGAACCTTTTTGTTTGTCTAATTGAAGCAGTAAAAGGGAATGAGTTTTAGCTTGGAAGCTAGGTTTACTCTACCTTTACCTGTAGTTAAAGGAAGGTCTTGATAAAATACTTCAAAAGAAAACACTTCAGGATGTATGGTAAAGGCAATTCGTAGAATTTTGCAAGCTGCATCATACAACTTCCCAATGGTGTGTGTTTTATCCTTCGGGTGGTCAATTAGATTCAACAATTCTATGTATTCTCGATTGGATCTTTTCGGACAAATACATACATGTACTACGATTTTTGAATAAAATAAAAATGCCACCACCGGTAAAGTACGCGGATGTTTGACAATCCCTTATGGCGAATATCCATTCCTACGATCATTTAATAAGAATTGTCCCATTTAGTAGAATGTCCTCATCATAGTGCACAGTATACATACATACTTCTCTCATGCCTTACCAGTTTGAGTATGTACAAAAACATTGGAATGTTTTTCCTCGACGAACCACTCATCGAGTGAAAGCTTTGGACGGACTCATTCCGCCTTGATAAATCGACCACTGAACTATGTACATTTACATTATCTTTGAACATTGTGGACGTTCTGTAAATGGGAAATGGGTTGTTCTAGCTTACCAATGCATGGAGAACAGGAAATGACTGTCTCTCCAGTCTGAATCATTTTTTATTTCTTTTCTTCTCACTCATCCACCACATGGAGTCCACCAGTTGTTCGACCCATTTCAGTCTGTGGCTACATTCTTTTACTTCCATAACTTTATCATAAGCCTACATTAAGCAAAACAGAGAAAAATATTCCACATATTTTGAATGAAAGAAAAAGCCAGATTAGAGTAGAGGAAAATCTGGAACAAAAGTTGACCTAGATTTTAGCAGGTTAAATTAGTCAGTCCATTGTACCATAATAGTACAAGCTGTTCCTTACTGTAGTATATTGCGATCAGGGTTCGATCTTTCGGACATACAATGTTCCGTGGTACTATCAGGGGTACAATCTTCAGGCCAAATAGAAAATATGGTTTGGGTTCAAACCTGCGGCTTTAAGATTCTATGAATTGAAAAAAATCGTACTAAAGGAATAAATTAAATCTGAACCCAAACTTGATTAAAACAACCTAGAGTAAAATTGTATTTTCAATTGAAGAAAAAAAAGTTCCCTTTATTCTAACCCCTGTCGTATTTCCGACGTAGTATTTTGAAGTGGTGAACTGGGTTAAAAGGATGATTCAATGGGCACTTGAAATTTCAAATTTCACAGTTCCGTGCTTTCACTGGAGTACTCTTGCTTTACAGTTTTATTGGATTTGAAATCACAATCACATTATTTGGAAAAAAAGTGAAAACGGCTTTAATAAGTCAAGTGGAAGCCAACCACGTTCTTCACGTCGTTGATTTTCCCGTACTACTATACTTTTTTTTAGAAATACGTACTTCTTTCAGTTCAATCTTATTTTATTCTTATCTTGGTCCCAAGTCTTGAACTTCCTTTCGCATGAACAGAAAGCTTTTCTTAGAGTCACTGATGCTATCAATTCTATTCCAAACGCCCTGCCGCTTTCCATATCTATTTTGGAAATTTTCTCGACCCAACTGTGAGTTTGTTTTAGGCTGAAGTAGCAGACAATTTTTAAAGTTCACTAGTGCCAGTGGACGAACAGCACTGCTGATCGGTTCGTACCATTTTAGTATCTTCGCCCAAGTCGAAATCCATATTGAGCAATGTAAAACCAAAATTATAAATTCAAATTTCAACTTTCACTCTGCCAGATACAAAAGCAAATCGACATAAAATTACTTTTGATAATGGAGGAAATTGGCAGATGTCCAGCATTTGCTGCACAACTCTGTCTTCCTCTCACTTTTCCAAATGTTAGTTTTGTGAGTGAGTGAAAGTGCGTATGTACGTACGTACAATTGAGAAGAACAGAATAATATTATGACAGTTCTCCTGTCTGTCCTTGTAGACATTCACTCCACCTTTTCCGAGTTAGATTCAACAAAACTTTTCAAGAGCAGGAGCACCAGCAGAGTATTCTACGATACGCACGTGTACGTTCTACATGAACGCATGGTTGAGTCAAGTCTGTCGTGTCGTGTCAGTACAGTATATTGAAAATAAAACTATTTATGAAATATTCCAAAGTTTTAGAAAGTAAAATTTGAGTGGAAGCTCATGTCGTTCGTCATACTGTCCTTGTCCAGTCGATTTATATCAATCAGGAATAGCTTTTGGAAAAATACCGCCATCGTTCACTCAAATATTTTTACGGTTCTTATTTACCTGCGACAATGTGACACAGTTTTAACGAAATTGAAAGTATTTTTGCACATAAAATTTTAATAGTCCAATTCGGCTTAGTGACATGGTTTTGCTCTTTCTAAGAATGTACGAATTGAATGTCGTGCTTTGAATGTTTTACTTACGAGGGAGCATTCTGATGTGTCAAGGTTGTTCTGGACTATGTCTTGGGGCAGATGACATGACCCTAAAATATTACGCCTCGGAAAACTCCCTTGTTAATCAAATCATGGTAAGAGTTGGAATAATTTAAAATTTATTGCAAAATTTCATGCATTATTCCCCATAGAACACGGATATAATGTAAAGGTAAACTTTCTGAGATTTGTTCTGTAACTATATTTCACTGATTCAACATTGCATGCAAGAATTTAACCTACAATGCGAGTAGTCGTAGTCGTAGCCTCAGATTTTGACCATAAATATTTCAAGCTGAAATAAGTCGAAAGTATGGTTCCAAGTTCGATTCCTCCTTCGAATGCGAGGGAAAGTTATCCATCGAAAGTGAAATCCAATACAAAAGACGATATCTGTTCGCATAAGTAGTGGGGAGTGAAAGTTTTCCATCATTCCATTGTGGATCCAAACTATGGGCTATCGATCAAACTGCTGTTCTGTTCTGCCCTGCTTTGCTCTGTACATTCCATTCAGGACATTCAAGAGATTGGAATAATCGTTTACTATTCAACGCAGTGCAATAACCTTAAATAAACATCGAACTACAACCCAGATCCAGATCTTCGGAATTTTTTTCCCACAGTAATTATTTACTCTGGTCAAGAGGACTTTTCGATTTTAAAACTGAGACACTGCTAAAAGTGTCATCATTTCTTGAGGAAAAGGGTACTCTGAACATGTTATAAATACAATGCCGACAACACAAAATCATCACCAATTTATGGAACTGTACTTTTTGTTTCATGTTGGTGAAAGTTTGTAAACTTTCACTGTTTTTGGCACTTGTCATTGATCTAAAACGCTTGTTTGTAATCTTATACTGTCGGATAAACGTATTTGGTAAAGTAGAGCATTAAATACTACAAGTTTTTAGGGCTGAGTTGTCAGCCATGGAATGTGCAACGGGTTTGTCAAGGGAATCTCTCCCGGTAATTCTTTTGAATTAAGTTTTCTGACGGAAACTCTTAAACCCCAAAAAACATTCTAGATGCTGAGTGGGAGAAGACTTACAAAAGCAATAAAGGAGAACGACCTACTTATACAAAGTTCTGAGGACGCACGGCAGGGAAAAGGAATACAATAAAAAAAAGACCTTCTGTGTGTGTGTGCGGAAGTCTGCGTGCGTCTTTTAAGCTCAAAAATAAATATACACCGGTTGGTTGTGCATCAATATATTCTTCTTCACATTCAAACTTTTTTTTTGAGGAAAGCTTGTCACAATTCCACGGAGGCATCCCATTCGTCCTCAACCGTCTTTTCCATTACTAAATCCACATCTCACATCCTCTTTCAGGTTTTAGTGGCTAGTAAAAATGAAACTGTTAGGTTGTAACTCGAAATCGAGTCTTCAATACGGACGTTCGATTCTTGTCCAGTCCTAAAAAAAGTTGTACTCAGATTATTACTCAGTAATCTTTAGGGTCCTTTAGTGAATTGAAACGAGAACCATTAAAAAAATAAAGGATTCGCACTTACATAAAATTTATGGTAATTTTTCTTACCAATATTTCAAAATTCTTGAAGAAGGAATTTTTCTTGTGGTGATTTCTGTCTTGTCAAAACTTTCTGGCTTAACTCACATTATTATTGGAAACCAAAAGCATCTCTGTCAGTTTGACGATAAATTACTTACGTGGAGAGAAATGACTTTACTTGTATAAAATCCTTTCATATGTAAGAGTGAAAGTTACAACTTTCTCCTCATGAGAAATGCCTCACAAAAAACCTCGACAAGGCTATCCTACCTAATATTCCACACAATTGTCTGCCCAGATGGTGATGATTAGACTTTGAAAGGAAATAATGAGAAAACCAATACCTGCGTCCGAATGTACGAGAAAAAAGTGAGGTTTCTTTCTTCATTATAGGACGGCCGACCCTTGCAGTACAGAACGCTCGATTCATAATCCCAATTAGAAAGGCGGACGGTTCGATAGAAAAGTTTCCGGTGATGTTGCCGTGCAGGAGTCTCGAGTTACTTCCTATTCTTCAGGAAATCGGAAAGACAACATCACAGAAAAAACCACTCGTGCTCTAGGAAATAAAAATTCTAGGAGTCGAGTTGAACTCGTCTCTATTGTACAGGGTGGTTTATAACTTGCTCCTATAATCAAGAATTGGAATTACCAGAAAAAAAGTGAATATAAATATGCAGTTATATGGATGGCCAGAATTTGTCACAGAAATCGACGAAGTTTTTGTGTGGTTTAACAAAATTAACACAAGAGAGGTGCACAGCCAGTGTTTCTTCGATTTTATTATAAAGTTATAGCTTCAGTAAAGTTTTTTTTTTTTAAAAAAGTGTACCTATTCCTGACACCATCTGGCCTAGCCTGACCCCTCTGCAGGAATGGCAAATGAAGTGTTATGACCTACCCTGTACGTTGTAGATTCGTAGAAGTTGACTGTATTTCTTTTCTTTGCCGCAAGCCCGATGGCAATAGCAAATACGTGTTGGTTTCACCGAAAGAGTCTACCAAAGTATCGTATACGTATGGTGACGAAACGATACCATCGTCGTCTCGTACTGTATTGTTAACAGGAGTAGTCTACACACTCCTTAAATTACTTTCCTTAATTTTATCAATTCTACTTGATAGAATTAGAGTAACGATCAACTAATTGGTGAACAAAAAAATGTTTGAAACTAAACTTGTGTAAATCAATAAAACACAGCGAAGGACAATAAAAGTAAGTGGATTTCATTCTCAAAACAAGACTTACGATTTAGTTATACTTTTTTTAACTCTATGTTTATGTTTTAACTCTAATTGTTGAAACTGACTAAATACATGGGTATTCTACTTATGTATTTTGTTACTATTTAGCTAATATTCTCTA
>JAQGCB010002627.1:0-11166 GCA_034698835.1 Protaphorura tricampata | reverse complement strand
GACTTCAGTGCGAGGGTCATTTGGACTCTCAGAATTTCTAGTGTAGAATCGGCTACAAGAGGTATGCAATTGAACGTGCACCACCCTGAAATAATTTTCAATTTGCGTACAAATGTCCGTTGATGGTTTGGAATTAATTAATATCAAATACGTGACGGTTTGAGACAGATGAGTATCTTCCCTGTAACTTGAAACTCAAATGGAGTCCAGTTTTTAATGCTTTAAGTTTTATGTAATTTTTGTCGTAAAAAATCGGCCAACGAATTCTAACGAACTTGAGATGATCGCCAGACTTGATTCCAGAAATTCCAGTTCACAAGCATACTATCAAAATACCATGAAACATGGCAATACCTATCAGGAACGGTCAGAATTTCTAACTTGTCAACAGTATGCTTAATTTTTTTAAGGTGTTGTAAATCTGACATACCTTCAAAGGCTTTGCCTGCCGTTACCCGTTCATTTAACGAACATAAGAATTTATTTCACCTGTTAATTTGTAAACTGTTAAAATGTAAACTTGAAATTTGCACCGGGGGTATGGAAAACATTGTAATATAAAGAGAACAGATGTGCATACATATCCGGACCATAAATCACTCTGTAATTTTTTAACTAATTCTAAATCACGTAAAATTAAAGATAAGCCAACCAAACATTGACAATTTGAGAATCTTCTGTGAAATCTTTATTTGAAGAATGAATTTTTTATTGCAACCCGTGTCGCATGCATGCATGGTTAACTTTTACTTCATTAGTCGTTTCGTTGGCTCGTTCCGGTGTGGTGCTTGCTTGCCTGCTTGCTTTTTTTTATAAGAAGAGTAACATTTTGTTTTCTCACGCCTCTCTCCATGCAAATGCAAATACAACAAACTCCCATGAAGAAGAAAAAAAAAGTTAAGAAAATGAATTTCCGGTTCTTCGTGGATGGATGGGAGGAAAGGAATGTCGTTCTTGACGAAAAGTGACCAATCATCCATGCATGCATGCGTGTAGAAAAAAAGTAAAAACAAAATAAGTACGGGAAAATGAAATTCACCAAAAGTGATGTTTGGTTTTTTCAGATTCTCATTAATGCAGTCAGTCAATTGTGGGTTTTTTATGAGACATTTCAACTACTATTTTTGTACGGAAATGCTCTATTCAATATTCGTGTTCAAAAAATATTCATATTTTAACAAAGTTGTGCTCATTAATCACCTCACACTCTCAAATGAGTGACACTTGAAGTACCGTACAAGATTTTGGTACTTCTTATAGAATTTCAATTATTTTAAGGAAATCATTCGCACTTCTGACAAATTGTTGTCACAAGATTACTTCAGATGTGGCGACAAAATTCACTTGTATCTTTAGCACACAGTTAAATAAGGTACTTCGTTAAAATTTTAAGAACGGAGTTTATTGTTTAGTCTAAAAGTATTTTTAATTGACAATATCTGAGAATTTATTTGCTCATCCCTTATTTTCTTGGCATACTATTTTCCGAAGAGTGGAGTTAGCAGAAATACATTCAACATAATTTCTGTGCGCACTTGGTTGGAATAATTTATTCTAAATTCCGACTTTGTGTTAAGAATTGTGATGTGAATTATCATATCACATGAGAAAACGTTCTGGTAACAGTACTTGCCCTCAAATTATGTTCAAAGGTCTTAATAATAGTTAGTGAAAATTTTATTGTCAACATACTGTACAACGTTTCGGCAATTCTCTAGTTCAATATTTCAGATCAATATACCATTTCTACAAATACTTACAATTTTATAGCTAACACGCTGTCAAAATTTTAAATATATAATTATAACTTAAACCAACTTTATATAGGTCCACAGGACATTGGCGGGAGACATGTTTTACTGAGTGAGCCACGCAATGACAATAATTAAAAGAAAATTCGGGGATGTCGTAATAATAACTATCGTGTTTAAAAAATCCGAAGGAAACCGTTCTGTTCCGTACTCTCGTACAATTTCTGATTTCATTATCTGAGACTGATTTTACTAGATGGAATTAAAATACAATTTCATGATTTGGAATTCAAACTACCACATGTTTTTTTGCATTAACTCACTCACGATCTACAGTATTTTACTCTATTTCGCACTTCTTCAAAGTGTTTTTCACTCCATTCTATCGTTCTCCGTCCAGTGTTCATTATACAAATTTCAATCTGTGAATGTTGTTCTCGTAACAGTAACAATGGAGGCCGTTAGACTGAGTGGCTTAACAATAGTCTATTCAGATGTGTTGTAATAATATCTCGTTCACTGAAGAGGGTAGTTCATAATTTTACATTCTTTTCCAGCTTGACCTGACAGATAAGGTTGATATTTTCTGCGGATTAACAATAGTGGAATCCCAGAGCCGCAATATAAGTTACAAGCTACGCTGAAGCCGACCGACGAAACATCAGCATAGAAGAACAACCGAATTCAGCATTACCTGCCCTCAAATATACTGTAGTAATTTTACTATTGGGTATATTGGAGTGGGCCAATGCTTATGATTCGCCCTGCTTACTGTACGTGAGAATTCTAATCTCTTGTTCTGAATGACATTTCGTGGAAAGCAAGGCCGGGAAGAAAAACCGGAGCGAAAGTGTGTGACTTTTACAACAATTGACTCTCGAGTCTCATTCGAGTGAGTTCATTTTCGACTCAATTGTTGTGGTGTGAACTGTCAAGTGTGAGGCCGACCGACATGACTTACACAATAATGTTTAGCTACGATTCGTGCATGTTACAGACAAAAAGCAAAATCCAATGATTTCTTTGATGAAATCTACCGAATAAAATTCTAGAATTCTCCTATTACTAACATCTGCGAATGGGTCCGATCCCTTGGACAGACAGGTTTTTGTCCAACAGCCATTTGTTTGTCATTTGAGTTGACAAAAATTGAGAAACAATGTAATGTACAAATGACAAACCTCTTTTTTCCTATATAATTTAGAGGAGAGCGTAAGGGCGTTTGACCTCATGTCTGATTAGATCTTACTTGCTGTCTGGGACATATGTAATGTTCCCACTCAACTTGTGGGTTCGAGATCGTCTCAAATGTCAACTCAATTCAGAACAGAACTCAAGCCCGAGCCCATGCAAGCTCTCAGGTGTGCCATCCGAATGGAATGTTAGACTTGAAAATTCTTTGTGATTGTCGAGGACAACAATGCTGAACTAACTATGCTTCGTAAGAGTAGGTAGAAGTGTAGAAGAGCAATCCCATCAAATTCACATTTCTTCCTCCGGCCATTATATTCATTTCATCCATTCTTCCTTTTTGAGGAGACGAGAACGATTCAAAGTAAAAGCATGTGGGTTGGGAAACCACACAAGACGTAAAGGGTGGCTTAGAATTTCAAATCAGATTGCACGAAGAAGAAAAAAAGTTCAAAGAAATAAAGGTGTCTCAAGAATTTGTAGGCACGCGTATAGCACGTAAAATTCTAAACAAAATGACTCCCACTAATTGACTGACACTCGACGTGTGTTAAGAAAGACTATTAACTTTCTATTTGGAAAGAAAAATCGCAGGTTGAGAAAAATTCTTAAACTATGTAGTCGAGGTCATGTCTCATGTGTGCAAACCCTAAGGATCTACCCCTGTGTCAGCTCGCCTCGAATATTTTCACCGTGAACTGATGACTCAATTTTCATTACCACGATGGACCTTAGAAAAATCGGCACTGCTGGTCTAAAAATATTCAATAGCAAATCGCTCCGTAAGCTGCATTTTGCACTACAGACTACAGCATATCCACATGTGGATTGCAATGATAATAGTTGACCTTCAAAATATTTGATTTAATAAATAGTAGGGTCAATATTAGGTCAATTTAGCAATTATGGGTGGTAGCGATGTAGATCTATCTGAATGAATTGTTCACTATTCAGACAGAATTGAATTGATCTGAATAAAGTGAAAGTTCATTCATTCGCTTATTAACTAAGGATCGATGGACATCAACATTAACATTAACTCGAATTACTCGTTCGTTAGCTCAGCTTTCACTTCACTTGTCACAATTAGACGTGTTGAAATAAATTATTTACATGCGTGTGTGCTTTCTACTACTTTGAATTGTATTGATGCCAGTGGAATAATTAATAGCTTGGAATTATTCAATTAAACTAAAAGTACTAGTTTCAGTTACAACTTGAAAATAACCATGAACTTGTGTAAATGCTCTCAAATGTGTTCGGAATGTAAGACAATCAATGAAAAAACACAGAGTAAGTCCAATCAATATTTAATGGACAAACACATTTATATAGATGAGCGAATAAATTCCAAGAACGTGCATAATTTTTGAGGGTTCAGGTGTTAATGTATGGATATACATAAATATTCTGACCTCTTCACCTTAACATTAACCGCTAAATCATAACGAATAAATTATTTCTATCTATTAACCGGTTTGAACAGGTACGTAATTGGTGGATCGTGAACATCGCACATCGCACAACGTCAACAATTTTATCCAAACGATAAGGCTTATGGTTCTAACCTAAGCGATGTAAAGAATGCCGACTTAAAATTGACCCTAGGGCTGAAAAATGTGCGGAATTTGATTTTGAAAGGATTTTATGCCTACTTTTAAACTTTTCGGCAATTCTTTTCAAGATTATTTTTGTATTGTTGAATTATCAATACGTTCATCAATTAAGTAACTGAATGTATCAAATTATTGATTTCTGATTTTCCTTGGCTATTTTCTCACCTTGAAAGAATGTCCACAATTCTGACAGAGTAAAAAGACCGAGTCATCTAATTTATTGTAGCGCGTGGACAAGTTTGAGGTTAATCCAGGCATTGCACTCCGAATAAATCCGTGTCCAACATTGCACGTCTCAAAATCAATCAAATTACCAAAACAACCACCGCCACCAGACCATTTCCCCATCTCAACTCATTCTCCACAATTTTCATTAAAAATTCAAATTCCCACGAAATAATTTTTTTAAAACAAAATCACACACTTTAAAATTGCTTTCGTTTGTGTTCGCAATTCTGGATTGGAATTTTATGAATTCCAAACTTAACTCTTTAACTATTTTTAGTTGTCATTACTGAGCAAGTGCTTAAAGTTTTGAAGATATCACTCTGAACAAAATCAGACAAAATATTGTATCAAAAATTTAGAACGGGTTGCATGCACGAACTATAAAGTAAGGTTTTACGTTCCGTCATAGCCTCTCTCAATATTTCGACTGACTGAATGGAATTTGACTCTTGATTCAGGCGGATGGGCCACGATATCTTAGATGGACTGGCTGTGACTTCTCAACATATATTTGGGGAGGGTTGAGTGATCAAAATTCATATTACATAATTTCATTGCTAAAATAAATTTCATTGCTAAAATGAATTTCATGAACTATTTATTTAACACGGATCATCCATCATAAAACATTCGAACATCTTTCTACACACAAATACGACTGGGTTTACGTTAGTCTGGTTCTGATGGATTTTTATTGAATTTCTTTATATTCTGATGCGTCAATAGCACCCAGGACGGTGTTAAAATATCATCAAGGTCGAAGCCTTACTAGAAAAGCAAGAATTAGACTCATCAGTATAAATCTATTCAGTTATGTCCTCTCCATTGTCATATTGTTGGGTGAACCGATCAGACCTAATTAATCTGAAGGGTCTTTCATTCTCGGAATTCTAATGCATAATGCCACCGACTGACACCTTTTGATTTGAGTCTTCCAAATTAATTTCATTTCATTTCTATTGTAAACAAGCGTAAAAATTTCTGAGACCTATAATAGTTGTTGTATACCAATAATTAAACTAGATCTGTTTTAAACATCTCTGCCAATGTGTATAAAGGTGGCTACCTGGTGTAGCGCAGAGATCGAACCCTTGTATTTCAATATTTCGGTACCGAAATTGAACCCCCTCGAATAATTCCTCACCCTACTCTATACCCTCAGATGGTCCAAGATGAAAGACATTCAAAGAAATTCCTTCCTTTCCTTGGAGCCAGAGAACTTTGGCGTGCTATGCAATGGATTGGATTGCAGGTGTGAGTTCTTTTCTATTCCACATGACTAGTAAATAGTTTCCCTTGTATCCCAGGAATCTCTTGCAAAGTATACTCTGTTCATGAACCACAATATTCATGACTTGACCATCCTGTCCTGTCTCAAGACTTATGTATACGAACAACTTCTTAAGCTTAACTCTTTCCATTTGGTCCCTAGTCCGTAGTCGTAAGTCGTAGTACGTACAGGCAATCCAAAATCCAAATACAATATATGTATGTCTAATGTGTACGTGTTTCTCCTACTACTACTCCGTGGACCAACATTCCACACTCACTGCCCGCCCCAAAAAATTTCAACTCGTTCGCGTTCCAAGCCAGGCTAGCCATCCTCACACGCCCATCTGCTCTTAATTGAGGAGAAAATATAGCTCGTCACATCATTTGATATTTGGCCGGAATACATGTTAATTTTCTTTAAATTATTCGCATTAATTTCACATTAATCATGAACCGTAACCGCATCTAAACGTTAACGTATTGTTCCGAACAAGAACTGCAATGGAAAAAATCCTTAAAGGCAAAATCCTTAAGATCCTCAAATCATTATCTGCCTTAGAGATAAAAAAGTCAACATAATAAATGCTAGCAATGAAAATTTTACTAGAATATCGAAACGAAACGAAAAATACATATTGCAAAGTATTCACTCATTTTATACTCAATATATTTCATTCTATCGCATTTCCCCAAATTTGATAAAATAGATATGGAATTCCATTGCAATGTCTGTCTCTCGTGCACTTGATCTTGAGTGTCAAGTTGAGTAATTTAGTTGCAAAGAGTCGCCAACCTTTCGTGAACATAGTTTGAGAATGCAAGACAAGTTGTTTTTGCATCCAACAAAAAGAGAATGAACTAGTTTTCTACCTAATTGCATAATTTAGAGCACAAAAATGATATAATATAATATTTTAATAGAGAATTTTGCAATTTGTACCCCTGCTGTTCAAATGAAATTCGTAGTTGTATTGTAGCACTTTTTACTATGCAATGCGTGTATTGAATTACTGCATTACGTATACAGAAAATACAATTTGGACGATATCAGCACGGATCATTTGTCGTTGACTGTGTTAATTTTTGAACCAACAATAATAGAGGAAATCGCATTTCATTAAAAATCGGTTAATGGAAAAATGGAACCCTTAGTCAAATTCAATCAGGATCACTGTACTCAGGTACAGTGGAATCCCAGTACAAAAAAAATGATTCCCTGCTTCTAAATTTTAAAAACATTCCAACCCGAATCATGAGCAAATTGCTGCAAATTCTGTCTCACTTCTTCGTGGGTTAAATAACACGGCAGCGCAACTTAATTGTAGAAAATGGAAGAGCCGGCATAGAGTCAGTATATGTTGTACAACCACAGGACAATTTTTTTTGTAACAATGAACTAATTCTCCGAATAATTGAATAATTTACAGCATTTGGGCCAAGAAATAATGATATGGTATTTTAATGGGAGATTCAATCGGGTGCCTGTGCCAGGTATGCAGCATGGCATGTTGCAAGGTTTGAACTCGGGGCATTGCATTACACACGATATTTTGATGTTTAAAATTCCTACTACACATTAACATTACTAAAGAAAATATGTTGAAATGTCAGTCGGGTAATAAATAATAGGTATAACAGAAGAACATCAATATCAATATCATTTAGAATTGATGGATCTCCACTTTATAATTTACGAAAGCGGTTGTTCATAATAGACAGATATGTTGCAACAATGCAGATGGAATGGGTTGACTTTTACACCTTAAGACCACAAATTGCTTCAAATTGCAGATTGTTTGTCTCTTGACGGAACGGAACAAGAACACGGCAAGTGAAGTGGAGAAGTGTTGAATGCTTACAAGGGATGTTATTGGATTGTAAATTTTGAATCTATTGATGCAAAACAATCTACACTATTCTCACCCATCAACTAAATCTTTCATTACTAGAAACGTTCCTTGTAACAAATATTCATTGGGGTGTTAATGTCGAACAACACAGGAAAACAGAAGTCCGCCGGCGGTCGGCACTTGACAGCCAACAAGATTCATGAATACGTAATCCCTTTACCGGGAAAAATAGCGGAAGGGTACGGGTCGGCATCATTTTAAGGTGTTAGTGTTAAGTACTTGATCCAATTTAGGTACACAGTCCGTGTAAAATACCACGGGAAGTTTCTAATTTTAAACTTTTTGAAATTCCACGGGATACTTACTATACTAGCGGAATACACACACACAGTACACAGCGGAGTGGAATGCAGTAAAACCAAAACCAATGTAATCTGAATTTATTACCAAGATCTATTTCCCACCGGGAGAAATAATGTCAGCAGATTTTGTACTGTTTTGGAGTGACAGAAAATTCACTTATTAATCGGCAAAATTGAAGTAGTAGTTCAATGCAGCGATATGAGATTGCGATTCTTGGGTTTTATTTTGGATAATCGGTCCTATCGTCAAGCGATATTCGGTCTGGAGAATGGGAGTTCTAGTTCTTCGAAATACATGCGCCAGCCTGTAACAATTTTTTAAACTCATACATTTGGTTACAGCTTAAAAGTTCCTAGAACCGTCCCTGTAGGAATCTCTTTTTTGAGCTCTTTAAAACGAAAATCCCAGACTGTTCCTGCCCCAGCGATCAAACCCAAACAAATTGATGGTTTACCTGAAAAAAACTTGTCGAATGTGGATAAAAAGATAACCGTCATTTTTAATTCTTTTTAATGCTAGTGACTTAAGCATCATCCCACTAGTTTTAGTACGATTTCCAGAGTGGAAGCTGTCAATAACTAACCTGGGGAAAAATCCGGATATACAATTTTGGCCGATGAAAACAAAAATTGAATTTCCTTCGTTCGTACACACAAAATTCAATCAGCTGAATGAATCTCTTTAAATAAGACTATATGCTTCTGAACAGAATTAAAATCCACACCAAACCGGCCGAGCCGAAACTCAACAATAAACTGAGTGCAATAATGAGAAAAATAAAATACCAACGACAGTAGCTTAGAGGTTGAGTGAATTCACTGAATACCTTAACTCTTAAATACATGGATTAAAACTGAGACGTCATTTTGACCCTTTTTTATACTTTTTTCCCAGGATTCCATTTCTACGCTCTTATTCCCATGCACATTCCTTTATGTTAAAGTTCGTGTTTATTTTTACAATAATGTAATAATGTAAATCATGTAAAAGCAGACCTGAATGTCGATACAAAGCAAAGGTGCCCAGAAATTCCAATTCGCCGTTTCTTTTCACTCAGGTACAACTTCAGATTATTTGCATAAAAATTTTGGTGTTTCAGTAACGTACGATAAAAATGTTCAAACCAATGACACAGGAACAATTAATGACATTGTAAAAATGCAGTGGCACAATGGATGATGCGTGTAAATTAAAATTGACCGTAACATACAATATCACATGCTGATTTAACTTAAACCAATCCTTTCTTTCTTTTTATTCTCCAACAATGAACTGAAGTCAAGTGTCTGTTTACTTCAAAATCCTTAAAGCCCAAGAAAGTCAGACTCTTGACTTGTACCTGTACTGCTGAGAACAGATTGCAAATGCAAAATGCAAATGTATATAGTAATTGCAGATTTGAAGGGCTTGGCAAATGGGAAAATTAAAAAAAGCAAAGAGATATATAATCGCATTCGCATCCTGCAATCACTTTTAATTCTTTCATGAATGCAGATTTTTTTTAGGGTAGGGATTTTTATAATTTGACTCGAATAAAAGATTTATTTGCACATAATTTATTGCAATTCTACAGTCATAAATAATTCGTGCAATCTGACTCGTACATGTCTTACATGTTAACTCCTACTTCTTTTGTGTCCAAGTCTCATGTGAATTAAAACTTTCGTCGGTTAACACTAATAGTCAGATGATAGAAATAACATGAGATTTGAGTGAAAGAGAATCTCAATAAAATTTTCTGTCACCCAAAAAAAAATACATTCTTCCATAAGAGCCTATGTATTACATTGCCCTTGTACTCGTATATAAACCAGTTCTCGAGGCAGCCAGAAAAAATACTAACCCGGGTTCTTATTCGATATTTTACGGTACGCATATATGATCGGATATATTTACTTTCAGTGACGCTTATTCTGGAGATTTGTCCCAATTACGAGTTGTGGTCGGAGGTGAGGCTTTGAACAGTTCTGCCTTGGACTCCATTCCAGTCCACAACATTATTATGAACTATGAGTACAAGCCCTTCAAGTCTCATCTAAATGACATTGCCATTCTCCATCTCTCAAGGGACATTCAATTCTCATCACATGTCCAACCAATTTGTCTCCCTTCTAATAAAGGTCAGTTTCAAATTCTCTTCCAATTTGACCTTGACCTCACGAGTCAAGTAGATTTAATTGGATTTTCCCTAAAAGCTTCCTGTACCAAATACCTAGTCTACATTATACATATTACCGTAAATGACCGATTAAAATACCGGGGTTCTATTAACCCGGGTTCTATTTGAGCTCTGGGGCAATGTAATACATTGGGTCTTATGGAAGTGCATATATCAATTGACCCTGGTTCTATACGGTCATTTACGGTATGTGTTATTCCCTGAAGAATTGCTAAGAGTTAAAATGGTGAATTGAAAACCACTATCTGTGAATTGGCCTCATTTCTGTCCATAACACTTCGTACGTAACGTAATGCATGAGAGATGAGACCTCCTGTTTCCTTCAGTCAAAAATGTATATCTTAACATTTTTCTTGTACATTTTGACAGAGATAACATTTGAAGGGCGAGAAGCCGTGGTGTCTGGATGGGGTCGATTGAATGGGAGCTATAATGGTGGTCGACCCAATCATTTACAGAAATTGAATGTAAAAGTCTTGGGTCACAATGACTGCTTAGAGAGAGGTCAACTCGAAGTGGGGAGATTGAGTATGAATCGTAGTACGGAGTTTGACTTACACCCATCTCAAATCTGTGCTTTGGCTCCCGAAAATTCAACTGTTTGTTTCGTGAGTCAAACACATTACAATTACGAGTACAATTACAATTTTATGGCTATGGCTGAGTGTGTGTAACATTAGACTGTGCACCTTGACTAATTTGCATAAGAGTTGCGG
>JAQGCB010002626.1:0-11171 GCA_034698835.1 Protaphorura tricampata | reverse complement strand
AGTTAGACTTCTCTTAAGAGCCTAAGAAATTTAACTCTGATAACTCGTGATCTTGGCTACCGTAAATTAGCGGACTCTAAAAGATTAGTTCTGGTAAACTTCTAGTTCGTATGTAACTGTGCAGAAAATTATACACATCCGAATATATTTGTGTCCTTAAATGGTTTTTCAAAGTTTCTAAAATTTATTTCCTAATCCTGAAAATCCTGAACTCACCAGAAATTGACAAGACCAGGATAATTGAAATGAAGGACCGACTCATGGTCAACGCTGGTGAAGGTCAATTTCCAAAATGACTTCCGGTTCCACGTTCAATATCTTTCCTGAACTCTACCCTGGACAAGTACAGTCTGTACTTTTTGTACAGGGTGGAAATGTAATAATGTAAACCCAACAATTTGTTTTGACGAGAAGCTCTCTCTCTCTCACACCGACACACAAATTTATTGACATTAATCGTTCTTCGCTAGCCTTATATAGCTCACCAAAGATCTCCTACTCTTTGTTTGAATTTCTAAGAATTCAATTTCTTAGTAGACTTAGGTTATAAGTGGAAATGTCAGATAGATCTGTCAAGTCTGTCTGAGTAAGATCCACCCAGTTCATAGGTCATCTGAAATATTTTTCATCCTAGCCATATAACCATTCAAAAACTGTTGACGTTGAGTTGCGGTTGGTTGCAATAAAAGTTATTATTCATTATTTATTGAGTCATGAAATTCACTTATGTATTTCAAGGTAATATTGGATCATATTAATATAGAATTAAGAATTTATTCGTCACAACACCCTAAATTCTGAATAGTCTCCGTATACTGGGAAATTTACCCATACATGGAAATAGATTTGATGAGTTCGAAGTAGGTACAGCATTGAATGAAGAAAAAGTCAAAGAGTAATCTATATTTTCAATCATTTCTCAATTTAACCAAGCACAAACCCAGAAGAGTAGACCTTGCATGCCAAGCCACGCGGATTTGAATCATAATTATTCGCAACTTTGGCATAGCCGTATATTGGAGTATAACTTTATATGCATATATAGCAGCGTACAAGGATTATATATAGATATGGATGGATTATTAAGCCGTTCGACGTAATATACGGAGTATCGCAAATATTTTCAATAGGTCGCTAATAATAATAAAAAACATTAAATTTATTTTCTCAATATTATTCCTTATCAACATCGTTCCCTCGAAGTTTTCCCAGACTCTTGCCAAATCTACATCTAAAAACAATGGTGACGTTTTTAACGAAATATATACGTCCAAGGATTATTTTGTACGTCATTTCTCGTAGGCTAGAGATTTGTGAATGTATGGTATGGATTAACCATGCATGCACCTATGACAACATAATTTACTCTTATCGAGTTTAGCAAAAGCTAGAGTTCACTTTCATTTGAACTTGGCTTCTAAGAATATAAGCGCATTAATGAACAGGGTGGTTCATATCTCAACTTATACCTCCATTTTACATTTTAATGAAATACGAAATTCCGTCCATTTAATTTTTAAATGTGAATAAATGGCCGAATTTTTTGAGTTTGTGTGACGGTGCAAGTACAACGTACCACCCTGTACTCAAATGTCCATGACCATTTAATCTCTCTTAAAAGAGCATTGACGAGATTCACTCTGGAAGAGTAGGCATGAGACTCAAGTCAAGTCCTCAAAAATATTTTCCTTACTGCCTTACTTTTAAGTAAAACTTTAAATTATACCGTCGCAAAATAACGAATGATTCGTAAACTGTGAGAATTCATCAACAAAACATTAACATTTCAATCACGATTTTTAGATATTGAGAAAATACAGTACAATATGCGGTCGGACATCGTCATGAGTTTGACATTTTTTATAAATTCCATTGTATTTGGAATATATGGTGTCACCATCGCCACAAACGATAGACATTTTTATCAAACGTTTGCCTCCATTTCCAGTGAATCAAATAATCAAGATAGCACCTCAGACCCATACATTATTTGTGTCGGGCGGCCTGGATCCGGGATCACGTCTACGGTAAGTGTTTACGGCATGTGTTTTTTTTCTTGTGTGAAAAAAATTCAAACAATAATTATCCGTATTTCAGATAAATCTGTTATTTCCACGGACGGGCACATATGAAGAATCGGGTCCTAATTTCACAGTGTCTGAAATTATTGAATATTCTATAGAGGTTACTGTACAGAATCTCAATCTTGGTATAAATACAACCAAAACACTTCGAATCATTCAAACTCCTGGACTTTGGGCCTTCACCAGTCCAGAACGGGATTTGATTACACTCAGCAACCTGATTTTACATTTGAGAAATTATGAAGATATTTATACGAAGCCTCCAGTGGCCGTCCTTATATTTTCAGAATTCGAGGACCCAGGGATTGCAGAAGGTTCAACTTTTTTGAATTTTATAAAAAATCTGAATCGGATACGAGAAACTTTTGTTCCAGAAAACTCCACATCAAATATTATTCATGTGTTGACTCATTTTCTCAATGCGAATGAGACGCTTACAAAAATTCCATCGTCCAGATTAGACGAATTCCGAAGTGTCATCCGAACTAATACAGATTTTCCAGAACCGATTAACCTTTGTGTTGCTGAAAATGAAGGTGAACACTATGAATTGTCTAAGGTTGGCGATAGTTTTAAACTACCAAATGAAGAAATTTATCCCGAAAATTTAATTAATGCGATCGAAGCTATTTCAGCCCGATCAGTTGAAGACAATTCTGAAGTGATCAGATCGGCATTTGCAAATAGAAAAACCCTGGATGTGACGATAAACAGATTCAAAATGTTCGGAAAAACTACTGAACGTTTGGTTGAAACAATGGAAGTTTTAAAAGCAGCGGAGGGGACCACCATAGTCGGCGCCGGTGCAGCTTCTGAAGTCTCTGCAGCTTTGAGTGACATCTATGAGAGAATAGACTACAATATGAAACGCCTGTACCCGGGATCCCTTCAATTTCTGCAAAAAGAATTCCAAGATAGACAAATTACACAAATGAGTCAGATCCCAGCAATCAGCTCAGAAATTGTGATGAAATTTCTTGGAAAATACATGAATCCAGTTATGGTCAAATTGTTTCAAGATGCATTCACTGTGAAAATCCCGGAAATGTCCGCGAATCAACTCGTTGGTTATGGATACGATATCTTAGAAGACGTTCCCCTTGAAAACACACCGTTCGCTTTTAAGAATTTGATAGTTTCGAAGCTGGGGTTTCTTACGCCTGAGGCAATTTTAACAAGACAAGTGGATGAGGAAGTCAGCATTTTATCATTTTTCAACGACACCGGTTCATACAGACGTTCAAGACTTGCAGAATTAAGAACCTCGGTTCGAACCATAGATTTTACTGGAGAACCACCACCAGGTTTCAATATAATTAACACCAAAGGGAAATCACGGTCCATTTTGATAACTTCTGCAAGAGAGATAAGAAAGTTTGAGTTAAAGTTAAGTAACCAAATTAAATTTGATCAAAAATTCCTCAATCTACTACTGGATATTCCTACGTTTAACTTATCGAGTGAAGTTTCAGTTGAAAAATGGAAACAAATATTTGATCTCTATGGCACACACATTGTCACTTCAGCTTATGGCGGTGGACAAGTCATTGCGACAATGACACTTAAAAATGAAGGATTGAGGATATTCAAAGCAGGAAATACGCAAAATGTATCATCAATTTTCGAGGACGCATGGAATTGCTTTCAAAATAATCAGAATGGAAGCAAAATAGACAATTCTTTCTATTTCCGCTTAATTGGAGGCGACCAGAGAGTGAAGGAATTCAATTTAAGGGAAACACCTCTTACCAATGTCAGTGACGCAATCCAGAAATGGAAATCCACTTTAAATTATAAACCTGAAATGCTTCTGAGAAATATGAGTCTTGTACCGATCAGCAGTCTAGTCAAAATTGTAAACCGTTCGGTAGCCACTGAAATGAAAAAAGCCATGTGGTCTTTACTGCGAGGTACGCTAGAATTTGTTCCTCATCCGGATGTAACAGAATTGGATGAAAGTCAAATGCAAATTCTAATGGACTTCTTGAACCAAACGGCAATTGATCTGGAAGCAAAGAGTCCGAATTCAGCAATTGTAGTACCAAAGGACGATAAAGAAAAGCAAAATCTTCTCACATGGTTGAAAAGAGCTGTGCCAGAATTGAAAGCTAGATTTTCTCTCCAAAAGAACCAGACAATCCAACCCTCTGAAATATCTGAAGCTTTAGATGAGGCTTATACTAAAATTGATCCTGACCTTGCGAACGCATACCCAGATTCTTTACAACTTCTTCAACGTGCTTTCCAAACAAGAAATATCAGGAATATGACTCAAATTCCGACCAAGAGATCCGACATTGTTACATACTTAAAAGTGAGCAATATGAATCCAGTCATGATTGCACTTTTTCAAAAAGCGTTCTCCCTCGAAATCCCAGAATATGAATTCCACTTGGTCACAGGTCATGGATATGATGTCCTGAGAGATGAATCCTTAGAAAACACGCCATTTGTATTTGAAGATCTAAAATTCTCCAAACTAGGATTTATGGTACCAGATGGGTTGACCGCGGAGCCGGTGAGTGAGGAAGTCAACGTCTTGAATTTCTATACAACTGCAGAAGAATACATGATCGCTAGAGTGCGCGAGTTGGGTCTTCAAGAAGGTATCAACGAAGAGAATTATGAGGCCGAATTCCATGCAGGCTACAATGTGATTGATGCGGCAAGTAAATTACCTGAGATTTCGGTCACATCTATACGTGAGATTAGAAAATTTCAACTCGTGTTGAACAAAAAAGTTCCATTCAATCAAGATTTCCAAGATGCTATAGAAGCACTGCCGGTATATAATATTAAAGACAAAGATTCTGTGAGTGAATGGACGAACATTTTAAAAAAATATGGAACTCACATAGTCGAGTCAGCGTACGGTGGAGGAGAAATTGAGACAATTGTCGTAGTCAAGAATGAAGAGTTACGAAGTCTCCGCGCTGGTCAAACGGATGATATCAAAAATGCAATTTCAAAACTCCCACAAAATTCCGAATATACAAGAGAATTTCAAAACACACTGACAGACTCGGAAATCAGCATTCATCTGAGGGGTGGAGAAAACAAATTCAGCAGGGTAAATCTTGCAGAATTGGAATTATCGAGTATCATTGAAAATGTTGACGAATGGAAACAAACACTGGGCTACGAATCCGTGATGCTAAAGTCTAAATTACAAATCAAAGCATTGAGTGACATCGTAAAACAATTAAACACCACAGTCGCCATTGAAATGCAAAAGGCTGCGAAGGCTTATCTCGAAGGTACCTTGGAATATGTTCCACCACCAACTCCTCCATCTACACCACAATCACAAGCGGAAATTGATAAAAGTCAATTAGAAATTCTCAGAAGTTTGAGCAACACTAATTTGACGGCAGGAGCAGGAACTGAAGAACCAGAAAGGAATGAAATGAAAACAACGCGAAGACCAACGGTCATGGTGAATATTAAAGGTATAGGTTACGGTTATGATATCATTCATGAAAGGCCGCTTCGAAAAACTCCTTTCCAACTTTCTTTAGATTCTTATACAATTAAGAAGGTGACAAGTAGTCATTTACTTCCCTCCTTTGTATACAACGTCTTCGACGACATCCAAAGTTACCTTAATCACAGAGCCACGACTACTAAATCAAACATATATTTTCATTCGAATGCATTCAAGGGAACTCTACTCCCTGGACACACAATATCAAATATCCCAAACACCATTGTCACAGAATACAAAGAGTGGCACGTTACCCTAAATGATCCATACGCTTTACTCTCTAATTCTGAATTCAAAGAAGCTATTGACAGACTTCCAAAATTTCAACTCAATGACTGTAACTCTGTGAATGAATGGCGTAGTCTTTTTAAGAATTATGGTACCCAGGTAATAGAGTCTGGTTATATTGGTGGAGCAGTCGAATTCTCGCCCCTTGGGAGTACTTTGGCAAATATCCGCAGGCTCAGAAATAACCAAGTTGCATCGTATTTCGGAAATGCGAGTTTAGAAGATGAACAATTTGTTTGCCGTGCCATTGGTGGGAATACAAACTTAATCTCTCACTGGGAATCAGATATTAGTCAGAGCAGAATTGACCAATGGGCTTCTACCATTAAAAACGATTTAGTCATGCTCCCAACGGATATTACATTAATTCCAATGTATGCATTAATTAGTCAAGTCAGAATGGATATTTATAGTGACTATACAAAAGCACTCAATGCTTATCTTAATGGGAATATGGACGTTTGTGGAAATGGGAACGATTGTGGGGTTTTAGGACCAGAGATTTGTACATGTTCACGTGACCAAACATTAATTAAAGACCATTGTAAAACATTAGCTGGATGGGAGTGTTCACTAGATACTTGGGATGATTGTGTACCAAATTCCGTTTGTTCTGAAGCCTATGATGGTTATGGAATCTGTAGATGTAGGGATGGTTTTAATTCGATTTTGAATGGACAGTGTTTAAGATTATATGGAGAAGACTGTTTGGACACTTCACAATGTCACGTGCGTGCTGGGCTGGGATGTGTTTCCGGTACCTGTAGATGTGCACTACGGTATGAAAGGTATGATTACACAGTGCGTGTTTGTTTCGGTAAACCTATTGACAAATTAAATATCAGCGGTATGGGCAAAATATAAAATGAAGTGTGAGGAATACCTGCATTTTTTGTGATCGCAGACTCGATTTCGTTTTAAGGCCTAAGCAGTTTCGTACGGGGTGCAATGTAACTTTTATAAAAAAGACAGTCACAAAAATGTAGAATTTCTCATTGATCACATGACCGAATCCAGAAGTTCGTAATATTCATCCCTAGCTATAGTTCAACACCCTTTGGGGTTTCGACTGAAATGTATTGTAATAGTGTATTGTAATGTAACACATAACAAAGCACAAATTCTATAATACTTGTATCAATTGTACGTATAATTCGGCTAACTTTTTCTTTTTACTCAAAAACTGTCAGTCATCATCGTTACGTAAAATTCCCAATAAAATATAATATGTTAAGCCGAACTATAAGGTTATTATGAGATCAAGCTCAAATTTAAATTTTGCTGGCTTCGTCATAACATAGCAAACATGCAGCATGCATTAATTTTATCAAATTAACTTTAAAAGTTCAATTTCAAATTGAACTTGAGTACTAAGAATATTGACCAACAAGACGAATGATAAATTTTAAACTTCAACCTCTTCAACCATACATATAGCCATTCCAATAACAAATAGTGCAGAGTGTAATGAGAGTGATTTAGATTCTCCCATCGCATTCGCAGTTACACAAATGGCAAACTCTAATGGCCATTGGGTTGGGACCATTTTTTCTATAGCAATTAATACGTGCCAACGGTTGACCCTACTTGAAAGCAAATGCCAATTAATATGTTTAATTTACACATTGAAAAATAAGACGTGGGGCAGTCACAGCAGGGGAGAATACATTTCCAGATTTCTTAAGAAAAATATTTTATACAGCGTAATTGTATTAAGACTTAAGATTAAGAAATAAGAGTGCGCAGTAATATTTTTATTCCTGGCTCGAGTACATTGACTAAACGGATTCACACAAACAAATAAACGTGAAATATCCTCGAGTGATGTTTTAAAAACACTAAATTCAAATGATGATACACAATAAAAATATGTTGGAGTTGGTTCTCATAGCCGTCTTATTGTCAAAGTGGACTAATTTCGTTGCTTCTGCGTCATCAAGTAGACTTGGTTCTGGTGACATTTTGAAAAATGATGAAAATTTCTATCGTTCGCTTTCATTACTCGGTTCCAATTCCAATGAATCGAATAATACGAATAGCATCTCGGATAACTCATACATTATATGTATCGGTCTATCAGGGTCTGAAATCAGAGCTACAGTAAGTATAAATTATTATTTTATATCTCGCCTATTAGATACGTGAGAATTTTACCACATTTAAATTTTACCATAAAAATGGTGACACTGTTAACCTAATATTAAAATGGTAATTGAGAAATTGTTCCCAAAAATAATGCAATCCAACTATTACTTATATTTTTTTTCAGATCAACCAGTTATTTCCACTTTCGAAAGAAGATGAAGAAATGAATTCCGATGAAATCATAGAATACACCATAAAAATACCTATATTCAGCCCAATTATAAACAAAACCAAAACACTTAGAATCATTCAAGTTCCTGGCCTGCGGTCTTTTAACACCGAAGAACACGACCTGATTATTCTCACCAATTTGATTTTACACCTGAGAAGTAAAGAGGAATACCGGTTGAAACCTCCGATGGCAGTCCTCATATTTTCAAGATTTGACGACCCAGGAACTCAAATCAGTAGTTCAACATTTTTGAACCTGTTGAAAACTTTGAATCATGTACGAGAAATATTTCTGCCAAATAACTCGTCTTCAAATATTCTCTTTGTTCTCACAAATTTTCTCAGCGAAACAAACAGGCTAACACGAAAGCCCGTGTCCAGGTTGGACGAATTCCGAAGTGTGATAAGAAATGTTACGAAATTCCCTGAACCGATGAACTTTTGCGTTGTGGAAAATGATGGTGAAGGATATGATCTACCTAAGACGGGTGATAATTTTAAATTACCGAATAAGGAGTTTTATCCAGATAATTTGGTACAAGCGATTGAGGCCATTTCATCGGATGCGGTGGTTATGTCAGCTTTTAAAAATCGAAAGACGCACAACGTTACAATAAACAAGTTTAAAATATTGAGCAAAGACGACTCAAATGTTTTTGACACATTAAATGTTTTGACATGTACAGAGGATGCGCCAATCAGTGTACCTTCAGAAGTCTCTACTGCGTTGAACGACACCTATGAGAGAATTGACTACAACATGAAGAGACTGTACCCGGGATCGCTTCAATTTCTCCAAAAAGAATTTCGAAATAGACGAATTACACAAAAGAATCAGATTCCAGTAACAAGTTCAGAAATTGTGAGTTTTCTTCGTGGGAAATACATGAATCCTGTCATGGTTAAATTGTTTGAAGATGCATTCTCCGTGAAAATTCCTGAAATGTCGACCAGTCAACTCGTGGGTTATGGGTACGATATTTTAGAAGACAGTCCAGTGGAGAACACCCCATTCCGATTTAGTAATCTTAAATTCTCCAAACTCGGATTCATGATTCCTGAAGATATTTCCGCAAGACTTGTGGATGAAGAAGTTCAAATTCTATTCTTTCTCAACGACACAAACTCGTACAAAAAATCAAGACTCAGCCAATTGAATGCACCCAATGAGACGGATACGGATGAAATTTTTGGTGAAGTATTACCAGGTTATAATATAATCAAAACTAAAGGGAAATCGAGATCCATGGATGTGAGCTCCGCAAGGGAAATCAGAAAATTCTTACTGATATTGGATGAGCACATCAAATTTAATCAAAAGTTCCTCAACACGCTTCAAACTATTCCAAATTTTAATTTATCTTGTGAAGATTCTGTTCAGAAATGGAAACACATGTTTCATACTTACGGGACTCACATCGTGACTTCGGCGTATGGCGGTGGACAAATTATTTCCACGATTGTTCTACGAAATGAAGAGCTTAGAACATTTCGAAATGGAGACGTGGTAACGGTAACGTCGGCACTCGAGCAGGGTATTAACCTGGAGAATTCTGGTGACGACGTAGTCGACAACTCTTTAAATTTTGGCTTAATCGGTGGAGACCAACGCGTAATGGAGTTTGACTTAGAAGGAAACCTACTCGCGAATATCACCGAAGCGATTCAGAAATGGAAGCACACTTTAATTTATAAACCAGTAATGCTTCAGAGAAATATCACTCTTGTACCCTTAAGCGATATCCTTAAACGAGTGAACATGTCAATAGCTCTTGAAATGGAGAAGGCTATGATGGCTTTAGTACAAGGTACTTTGGAATTTGTTCCACCCCCAGTTCTACCGACATTACCACCAATTCCACCACCTACTCAGCAATCCCAAGCAATTAATGAAGGTGGACAAGAAATTCAAAGAAGGTTGAACAAAACATTGACTGATTTGACGGCAAGAATAGCTGCTGAAAAGAAAGAACGTGAGGAGGCTCACAAGAGATTTCTAGAATTGATGAAGACGACAACCACGTCAACGACACCTATGCCGACAAATAAATTGCCGAACCGCACCGTCGTCGTGCCAACAGATCGACGAAGCATGATATCACGTGGAGCAGATTATCTCTTGGCTGTCATGATGGCTGTCCCTCACACTCAATACGGGCTCAGGGAAAAACTTGTTCGTATTTACGATAGAATAGTCGGCGGACAAATGAGTGATGAGGAGCTAGCACCGGAAAATTTACAAAGACTTGTAGATAGCGCCAAACGAGAGTCAGAACAGACAACGACAACTCCGCAACCAGAAAACAGAGCACCGGTTATATTCAATATTAATGGCACTGGTTATGGCTATGATATAGTCCATGAGAGATCACTTCGAAAAACTCCATTTTCCCTGAATGACAATTCATTCATAATAGAAAGGGTTAGAAATAATCATTTGGAAATAGCATATGTCCATCATATATTCCAAGATACCCAAACTTATATTAAGTACAGAGCTGACACCACGAAATCAAATATATATTTTAAATCCGAGGCATTTAAAGGAACTTTAATTCCGGGGCATTCAAGGGCACCAGACCCCAGCAGTGTTGTCAAAGAGTACAGAAAATGGACAGTAACATTAAATAAACCAAACACATTGCCATTTAACTCTGAATTTAAACAGGCTATTGACAGACTTAGTCCATACAAATCCAATGACTGTAATTCAGTGAATGAATGGCGTAGTCATTTTAATGAGTATGGAACCCATGTAATTAATTTTGCTTACATTGGTGGAGCCGTCGAATTTTTACCTTATGGGAGAACTTTGTCAGAGATTCGTAAACTCAGAATTAACCAAGTGACACCATATTTTTCAAATGCTCGTCTAATAGATAAACAATTTGTTTATCGAGCCATTGGCGGTGATCCTAGGATTATATCTAGGGAGTCAACTATGACCCGTGGACGGATTGATGAATGGGCATCTACAATTGGAACCGACTTAGTTGTTC